>JAVTVY010024443.1:0-86268 GCA_036873755.1 Hanleya hanleyi
ACAGGTTTGGTGTTATTCTGCATCCAGGTCAATTTAAAAGGCGTTGTGGAGAAGTTACCTGGTCAGCTGTACACGCAACTCTCTGAGGGTGGAAATAACTTCAGTGTAGGAGAACGTCAGCTCCTGTGTCTGGCTAGGACCATCCTGAGGCATAACAGAATACTGATACTGGATGAGGCTACAGCCAACGTGGATTACAGGTCGGATATCATTGTAACACACAAGAGAACGTTTTGAATACATACTTGAATATTCAGGTTGCAAACACAGAGACAGAGTTTGACCGTTTCTGGATCCGATATTTGATAACAGAAATATCTGAGAAAAGCAACGAGGCAATCATGAATTTGCGAACGAATTTTGCTCCTTCCATGCGTTCGGGCACAGTATAGTGTAACCTTCACACAGATATGCCGCTGGTTTGCGTTGAATACTAGCTGTCGTTTTTTAAGCACCAAGAGGCTGGTGGGTTAAATATACTTGCAAGTGACTTGTTCCCTTGCAGACCCCCACATGGATTCATATTCGTCTAGTAGTGACAGATGGTTGAGCCATTTCCATGAATTCAGTGTTGCTTCACTAACAATACTCAAACACAGACAAGTATTGCATTGAATTGATCGCTATTCTCCATTGTATCTGATCTTATGAATATAAAGGAACCGTCTCCATTAATCGTTTTTCCTTCTATTGAGAATTTTCCCGATCATATCGCGAATTCTTCGAGAGAATGTTGAAAGAAAAATATGAAAAAACGAAATCGTTTTCAAAATTCCCTGTTCGATTTTTTTCTCGATATCGTTATTTATTCGTCATTTTTGATCCATCGAGAATCAATAGTTTTATGTTGATCGAGAGAATGTCGAGAAATTTTGATCGAGAAAGCTTCGAGAGAATATCGAGAAATCATCGAGAGGCGAATGAATACAATTACGTAATTCACAGATTAACAACTGTTACACCGCTATGTGTGAGGATGCTACATGGTCGTTTATTTCCGCTTAAACAATGTAATGCTAACATTATTAGTTATACGTCGCCCTTCCGGGGTAATACGGGATGAGATTTGATTTCTCTCGCCATATCTTTCCTCGGCTGCGCCTCGGAAAAATATGGCGAGAGAAACCAAATCTCATCCCGTATTACCCCGGAAGGGCGATGTATAACGAATTTATCATATCTCAGAGCATTAAGAATCACTTTGGACTTCAAGGCCGACATAATGGAACGGACTTCGATCGGACTTGCACTGGTTTCAGAACGATCCACAGCATGCACCGGAAAAATGAACACAAAGACAAATGTATCATTTTTACAATCCTCATCTTTAAAACGTACTAAGGGAGGAGCAAAGATAACGATAACATATACTGTAATCCGTGAACAATGAACCCGGTTTCCGTGTGAAATACCGGTGGGCTTCGGTGATAAAGAATGAACAATCTAACTTCAAATTCAGCTTCATCTCTTATGTTCTATTCTGAAAATCAGAAACGTATAAAATACTGGAACATTAAGCTTAATCTCAATTTCATATTTAATATTTAATAGCCATCGACGAGTATAATATCTAGATTATATACCTTTTGTTAATAAATACATCGAAAGACCCGTTCCGGATTCACATCTGTTGCGTGGATATGTAAGTTTCAAATACACGTGTGAACTGTTACATTTCCATTCTGTCTATAATTCAACACCGTGTCACTCGACAGTGTCACTTGTGTCATGTTTCCATAACATCACACAGGAGAAGGACCAACATGAACTGACTTAAATTTACAGTTCGAGAGAAAAATCGGAAAAATCAAACTGTCCTGCACAATTTGGCAGAAGTATAGGTATTTGCTTCATTTTCGCACGATGATGTTGATTGCATTTATTGTGCAGTTATTGAACATTGGCGCTGAGGGATTTGCGGCGACCAGGATAGCTGTGGGAATGTCACACGATGTGGGCGGGACAGCGGTGCTGTCGAATTCACAAAACAGCTGATTAAGATCAAAATCAAAGTCGTCGGCATGGCCTTCTGCTCGTACATCCTGGGTGTGTAACACGGCCGACGTGGCATCATTTGACGTGGGTGCAGGGTACTGAGAAGATGATGTCACAGTTTCTGCAGGATGGGGTTTGACAAGAACATTTACTGGAAGTGTATGCGTACCGGTATTCGTCTATCGGGTTGAACCCATCGTGTCAGGAAAGGCTACTGACGCAACCGTGGCCCATTTGCAGTTTCTCGCCATCACTTACTCGCTGGTAAACCGACAGCGACGAGACAGATCTGTGACCTGTGACAGCCATTATTTGAGATGCTGAATAGTTGTTTCTACCAAGGATGGTGATGCCGGTTGCTCGTATACTGTGGTTAGTGTATGGTTCAGAAAGTTTCAGACGAGTGCCCAGGTTGGTCATGAAGGCTGCCAAGCGGTGTTTCCCAATAGGTTTGTTATAATACCAAACTTTATCGTCGTCGAGGAAACTATCAACCGGGTACTGCCACAAGCGATCACATTTCGGATGGAGTTTGGAGATATAACTTTCGAATGAAGCAACAGGACAGAACGGGGAACCTTCTTCTTCAGGCATGAATCCGGTAACACCCTCTTTTTGCTGGGCCCGGTGATTTTTTGTGAGTTCATCCTCTTTTTTTACCTCCGTCGATTAGGCGGAGGTCTAGGAGCGCAACGTGAAATCTCCCGCCAAATAATTGTCATATGGGGAACCCACGACTCATAGTATTTCCAATAGGGATCCTCATGGTTCCCGACGAAATCTTGAATCTTTTCTTTGGACACAAATGAATGCTTACGTCACAAAAGGTGTGTATCCTTTGCAGCGCTTCCACCGGGTCTCTATTCGAGGGTACTAAATTCGCGCGTGTACGTATAGCTTCGCGCTGGTACAGATGGCCGGTATGCGACGAAGACAAACCTGCGCTTTCATAAAAAGTAAATTTTCACGAAAGAAAAACTCGCATTCCAGATAGTATAATTGGAAACTTCCTCGAGAATCTCTGAATCGGCAAAAAGATAAAGGACGAGTGTCATTCACCAGGATGCGAGTCGGAAGTGAGAAGTCAAATTCAAAGTCAGAGGTCAAAACATTTGCGTACACGTCGCCATCCATAAGATGGCTTGCGAATCGTGTGTCTCCATTATCGCGGAGCGATATGTTCGGCCTTCATCCGGCGGAGAACAGACTCGAAAACTCTAGTAAATTACAGGTGTTCATACATACCTCGGAACAGATATTGCCTGGGCTTACAAAATATATATGTATGAATGACTTTCGTATCATCCAAGAGGTGTGGTAGATCTGTAATTTTGAACAAGTAGATCATCACATGATTCGAAAATGGCAGGTTACGTTGGGGTTACGTCGGTAGACTTTAGCGGATTGGCTGACGGAGTCACGTGGTATTGATTTCTGGAAATTCCCTCTAGCAGTTGCCGAAAGTCGTCTGAAATGGATACACACGATCCCAGGGTCAGTCTTACCGCGTATAGATGACCGAAATGGTTACAGGTTGCGGTCAAAAACTTAAAACTCCTAAGAACTCTCTCGGCTTTTTCTTTTCTTTTTTTTTAGTTGGGGGGTGAGGGTTGGGGAGATAGCAACTGAACAAATATATCTTCCCATGCTTCAATCGTTATCTGTGAATCCGATCAACAACCTAGCCGGATAATCTGTCAAAAATTATCCGTCGTCTAGGTAAGGTTGAAGGGTCATCGGAAGCTCGAACTGTGATACAGGCAAAAACTGTTGTTGTTGTAGTCTGGAAAAATAACTCTGCCTCACGAGGCGCTCTCTCGGCTTTTTCTTTTCCTTTTGTTTGAAGATGGGGTGGGGGGGGGGGAGATAGCGACTGGAAATATATATCTTCCCATGATACTTCAATCGTGCGCTCATGAATTCCACGGAAAAGCGGACATTGCTAAACAGCCCTTTTTCGCATAAAATTCACTCCACATTCTGTCGTAGACCCTATATTAGCATGCTGTTTGTTCTATTCGCTTCCTATGATCCCCGGGAACAAGCCAATAATAGAGAAGATGTGTTTTAATAGCGAAATATTTTTCCCGCAATTTTTTAACATGAAGAACTTGGGAAATTCTAAATTGTCAAAGAAGAAAAATTGCACTTTACTGAAAACTATACTATTTTGAAACATCTGCAGAAAAGATATGCATGTGGCGGGAGCTGTATACCTTAGTAAAAATAAGTAGAAGAGATAAATTCACTCTAGGAATATTTTTTTGAAGAAAATGTGTAATTAATAAAGCACTTTTACCGATAAGATTTAAAAAGCGCACTCGTGATTCCATCACGATTTTTTGTCGATTCCGTCACGGACTAGATTTAACCCCTGGGATGATCCAGTCGCGTTTTTCTCACGATGAAAAAAATCTTATCATCCTTGGGTACTGTATGTTAGTAAGAGATGTCATATAAGAATAGTCAGATTGAAACAGAGCAGCAAAAAAATAGACAAGCAACACTAGTCAAGAGTCATGTCCGTTTCAGGTGATTCCGTCACGAACATTTCGAAGCATGATTTACTGAAAATGCTGGATCATCTGTAGATTTTTCATGGATCCGTAAACAGATGTCATATAGAATAGCAAACTAAACTTGAAACTACATGGGTATGACCACGGAACTTCCGAGTACATGACTTTGAATAAAGAAAAGTCTTCCCAACGGTGATTCCGTCACGGTGGAATTCATGATCTGTGAATCCGATCAACAACCTAGCCGGACAATCTGTCAAAAATTATCCGTCGTCTGGGTAAGGTTGAAGGGTAATCGGAAGCTCGGACTGTGATACAGGCAAAAACTGTTGTTGTTGTAGTCTAGAAAAATAACTGGCATGCACTCTATGCAGAAGGGCCTCGTGAGGCACAAAGTGCAATTTTTTGTTGTTGTTTATCTGCAAATCCGCTCAACTCGATGGGTATCTTTCACTTGTTCTCACAGTTGCCTGGCCTGTGTGATATTGGGTGGTCGAAGTCTACGTATAGTTTTTTTCAATAAATTATGGAAATTAATATAAACATATTATATTTTTTTAAATAGATTTTTTTATAAGTGTATTTCTCTTTCATCTTTGGCTCAATTAAAGTCATTCTCTAAAATGTGAAGCCGAGTTAATACAGTTTTTAATTATCTACCAAACCCTGTCCTCTATGACATAGAATAAAAGAGAAGTTGGGAATAGAACCGCTCAACACAGTCATTTCTAAACATCAAGTTGTACATAAGTATTTTTACTTACTCTGTACAAGCTGAGGGCATTTTTGTGGCTTTTGAAAATTTTGAGATTTTTGCGAGTCTGTCCATATTTAACTAAGCGACGTCCAAGCGAGCTAATGTACGCACGTTATATTCATATCAAGTATGATGCGGCTTGTGTTCAATGAGGCTTGGAATGTTTATACAATTAATTTTCTTCTCACTGTTACACAATAAATATTTGCTGTGTGGAATCCAGTCATTTGTTCCATAGGGGCATTATTCTCATCAGCCATCACCATTCAATGTGAATATGATACATGTACAAGTCCATGGTCATTGATACAGTAAGGTGAAGGCGAAGGTGACCTGTAACACCAGTATACAAAATTATACCGAGCGCATTGAATCCTCATCATATGATGTTGAGACAGATCAGAACGAAGTGTCGATAAAATCAGGTGTGTTTTGAAGAGCATTCTCTCATCAATGATGATGCTATACTGTACACATACAAAATATGAAGTGTTGCTGTGTTGGGCCTATAGCACAAAATCACAAGCAAGTTGGTACAACTAGGCACACAGGGTCTCATTTCTGTCGCTAACGTGTTGATTTGGGTGAGGGGATCCTCTCATGGGGAGGTGTGGGTGGGATGGGGCCTAATGTCTCAAGCACTTTTCCAGGTTTTCCATCAATATACTCTATTCCATACCCCAATATTTCAAGCACGTCAAATCAAACAAAAATTATTTGCTGGGAATGTGACTTTCACATCCCTGTCTGGACATGCTAGTGAGGAACCCTCAATCCCAGATTAATTACCATTGATGAAGCTAACGTCCAACAAATGCAAAATTGAGCTTGGCATCCGGCCGTATGTTATTCAGTGATGTATTACGCTACGGACCCTGTTGCCTCGACGGAGGTCTTTGCGCTCATCCAGCGCTTGTTTTCACATACCTCTGCCCAGTTTTCGGGTCCCGCTTGATGATGAATGTGTTTTTTGTCATCTTTTCCATATTCTCCACTCCCCTTCTAAAGAAGAACAGACGTACATCGAACTGAACTTTGGGATTTTTGGGGACATGAGAACAGACTTGTAGAGTTTACAACGATCGGACTCGTTTATGGGCTCATAATGATCGGTGTCGCCTTTTCCAGATGCCTTCAACTCTGCAAGTGCGGTTTTGAAGCACTCGTTGGCTTCATTAAACTCCGAATTTCTAATCAAATCAAAAGTTTTCAAATACGGTGGGGCCTTCAGGTAACGATTCAGAGAATGTCGAAAGTTTTCGAGAGTGGATGTTTTGTACAATTCTCCGTCTTGTTTTCGGGCATCCAAATAAAAATGACTGAGTACCTCTGCTAACCTCTCGGCCGAGAATCCTTCGAATTCTTCACTCTGTCCCTTCTCTTTCAGGTAATACTTCAAAGTTCTGGCGGACGCTATGTTCGATTTTTTGTGTTGCTGGGAATAATATTAGCCCGCTTTTCAACAACTTCATCGTCCGTGTGAGACGCGAAACGTTTGCCTGATTCAGCCATTTTGTTTAGCAGACGATGGAATCTAGTGAACACCTGTTCGTTGCCCTTGGCGACGGGGGTATACGATATATATTCGACCAGCAAGTTGACAATACAGCATCACACATGAGGTCTGTCAGCCAATCAAAAGTCTACATGCTTCTCTGAGATATGATAAACCCTGTTATCGCGATTTTGAAACAGGCATTGCATTGAATTAGCGTATTTTCATAAGCTCTATTTTATTATACTTAATAAATTTTACGTATTCGAGTGCTTATCAAAAAATTCTCGAATGGAAACTGATCAATAAAGCGAAAGAAAACCGATTTCGCGAATCATTCGGTTTTTGTGAAAAAAAATCTCGATTCTCTCTCACCATTGAAATTCGTGATATCGAGAAAAGATCGCAGATTTCTGGACGAAAAACCGAACGATATTTGGAGACGCTTCCTAACTTATTGTTTAAAATATTTGTCCTATGACTTTATTAACTGATGATATGGTAATCCATTAGTTTTAATCCGATACTTCATTGTGAGGTATTCTTTATGGATATTTGGCTATAGAAATATATATATATATATATTTGTATACACGGCGCGCTGAGATTTATAAGTTGACTTCTAAAGATATTTGCCCATATACATTATTCTGAACATGGAGAGAAGAGATATTCTGGTCCCCTATTTAATAACGTGAGAGATCTGTATCTTTTGTTGTGATTTTCAATATTTCTTATCTTTAGGACTGATAGAATAATCCAAGAAACAGTACGACGGCAGTTTGCGGAATGTACCATTATCACGGTAGCGCATCGATTGCAGACCATCATGGACTCTGATCGTATTATGGTTAGTACATGATATTCAACTGCTGCCTCCAGACAGTTGCATTCTTAATTTATGGAAGAATGAGCGCCAAGATTTAAAGGAAATCACATGTTACCCTTTCTTGAAATTGTGATACGGAAATGTGATCTGCTCAGGCTTCACAATTTTCTACTGGAACATATTTGTTTGATTAAATAGTATTTCTTATACTGGCGATCAAGCAGACAAATCCCCCTTCTCGCACCCACATGTACGCAAGCTGGAAATATGCAAGACAGTATGCCATTCTATGCTTCTTTTCTTGCACGAAACGATCTTGTTTTTTTAAATTTACATACTAGTATTTACAACTACTGCTAACTGTCGCACGAAGAAGATAATTCGGACATTGACGGGGAAATTATTTTGTAGACACCAACCCAATACCCTCAGTTTACCACTGATCATGATCCTTGAATGGAGTCGCTATGCAATTACAATAACCTCAACCAGAATAGCTAATACTGCCGGAAATACGCTGCTATTTCCGGCAAGACGAGGCACGTCTGCGTGACAAATCTTGAATCTATACTGGACGTGGCAAATTTTAGGTCTACCGGGGCCATTGCCAGACCCATCACTCACCCTGTCTAGTTACACCCAGATTTGGAGAACTGAAATTACATATTCAAATCAAATCGCACCAGCATAAATTATTTATAAAAGTGAATTGAATAACCTCATGACGTCACACTGGCGTCACCTTCTTGGGTTTTTTCCCGGTCGTTTTCTTATTATCATTTGCGGAATAACTATCCATTTTTGTCCACTTGTTGAGCTTGATGACTATCCTTTCAATGAATTTTGAATATACAATTTCATTATTACGGCAGGTTCTCGAAGGTGGCGAAGTACGAGAATTTGACAGACCACACAGACTTCTTCGAAACGAAAACGGGGTTTTCAGGCGCCTCTTCGAACAGTCAGGGCTGTCCATTCCAACACATAAAAACTTTGAGTGAGAAAAGATTACGAAAGCCATGAAGAATAAACAGAAAAACTGTTGGTGCAAGGGTGGCATTCTCAAGATTGAAAACCTGCAGAGCGTACAGTTGTTTAATTTTGCCAGAAGGTGTTAAATCTATACAGCTGAAGCTTTCCTGGACAGGCTCCAGAAGATAGGCAACGCATAATTCAATCGTTAATAGAATCAAACTTAATCTCGAGATTCCTTCCCAGTTACCGCAAACATCCATGGACCGGGACAATACTAACACTGGTTACCCTCGTGTATTTGCGTATCGTGGATTCATTATAACTTTGTATATGCTTATACATGTATATAAATTATTATAATTCTACACTCTGAAATCGTTGACCATATCTCTTCTCCCATTGGCCAAAATGGCATCACGTGATGTGAAATTGAAACTCGATAAACTTTGCATTTCGAAGTTTACACGTTTATTGACGAACTACTTTTATAGCAGACGATGAGGTTTCTCGTACCAACTGGTTTTGACCTATAGAATTCAGGACGGAACGGCAACAGTTTACGCCGACAAATTCATGACACTAACGTCGTAATTTATTTAACACCTCACAGATAAAAAATGAACAGCTACACAATTTATTTACAACCGAACGCTTGGTGAGTGGGAATATGAAATGGACATGAGTAACGGAGTGCAGGTACACTGACCCAGTGAAAAGAGATTAATTGATACGGTACAAACATTCGCGCTGACGTTTGACAGCCTCTCCCGATTCATTCGTTGATTATTATATTCAGTCGTCTTTAATTATCCAAAGTATTTTCATTCAGATTCATCATTGTCCAGGTGATGGCTAATTCGGTAAATTCTTTTCGGTAATTCCCTAAATTATGAATTTATTCCAACTGTTGAAGTGTATATATCCTTCTTCGTTTATAGCATCGGCTTGAACAACAAGTGAGAAATGACTACATTGTAGTCAAAACCTGCGGCAGTGGCAATGATACAGGGAAGACATATCAGCGGAGGTAGTGGCAATTGTAGAAAAAAGCGACATCTGCCAGTGTTTTTATGCCAAGGGAAGTAATTTTCAACTTGTAACCCACAATTGTAGGGATTGCGTAATAGTTCTGATACCATATATATATATTCACTTTCCCCATTCAAAATCCGACGATTTTGACTCGGCCGTGCCGTCTATACTGAATTGACAGACGAACTCACCATGATCGCTTTGGCAATGTTTTGGTACAAATATCGTGTATGCCAAGTTTCAAAACATTCGGTTCAGTCGTTACTTTTTGCAAATCAAAAAGGCTTTCAAATATTTGGAAATCCAAACAAATTTCGAGGATTTAGTCATAGCGCGAAAATCTGCGCTCTTCAGTCTCCCTTCTCGCTTAATTTGCCGATCAAAATGGAAAATTTATATTTCCTTCAAAGTTATTTTTCAATAAATTTAGTATCAGGTCTATCACTTCGATCTGTGAAACTACGGAATGGGATTTAAGGCTTTATCGAACTGTCCAAGAGGCATAATGACACTTTTTCGCTATTCAAATTGAGGCCTGTTACAGTCTTGATATTCGATTAAAGTAATTAATTAGGTTTCTGCATTTACGTTCGTTATCATCTGCGAACTAAATTCCTTTCCACTCTTTTCCACGCAGCAAGTCAATACCAAGACATGATTAACTATTTCATTCTTAGAAAATATCATCTCATCTGACATGTTCGGCCAAGCCTTTCGAAGGTTGCTAATTTTATTAATTTCTTTTCTTTAAAATCAAATTCTGCAAACAAGAAACATTTCTAGTCAGTATCTATGGATATCTTCCTATACTCAATTTGCGAATATGTTTGTCATTCCGAAGGTGATTCAAGTGCGAAGTTTCGGGGCTAGTTCACTAAACAAGGCCTGTGTGTAAGAGAATTATGTCGAATTCTCGTTATTATCTTTTGATACATCAAATTGTTGCATTCGCGAAAATGACTGCCCAGTTAAAGTCAATGCGAAAGGTATCTAAGTATCAAAATCAAACTCGAAAACCCCTCCAGGAAAACAAAGGCCCTAGCTTTTGGCCACGAGGTCAACATCTATGGCCAGTATCTGCTATATATGACGTAAACTGATTGACAAAGTAACGTAAATTTTGTATAGAACCAGTAAATTCTAGCAGAAATGGGCTCCGACTTGAGAGAATGATGTTAAATGTAATATGTTTCTGCGCATTGCTGATACACATAAGTATTGAATTTACGGAAGTGATTAATGCTATTCTAACGGGATTCTGAGTGCGGAAGAGGAAGGGAACATCAATACCAGCGAATCAAGGCCCTGGCTTGCGAGAATGAGGATAGAGAGGCTGTGTTCTGAAAGAGAATCATTCAAAATAGCTATTTGCCAAATGTCATGCAACCGAAAGCGCACAATATAACTGCACGACTGCGAGGTATTGTTCGCGCACAGGGGTGTCCAACTCATTGAATACTACATAGTCATTTCTGTCTCTTCGAAGTGGGCTACCATTTGAAATTGTCCGGTAATGAGTGAGTCCATCTGAATCGTTTCGTCGGCAAAATAAGCATTCAAGATTCAAGATTGTATTGTACAACCACCAGTCAAAGGCAGAGTAAAATTTTTTAAGAGGAATACAACTAGAGAAACAATGGAACAGTGACATGAATATTAATATTTATATATATGTTATATCTGAGAGATATGTTATATCTGAGTGTTACCGTTGATATTAGAACCTTGATTTTTGGCATTAAAGTGCATCAGGGGACTGTTACCAGCATGTTTCGAGCTGACCTACTTTTGATGAAAATTTCTGGTGATTTTTGATTAAAATCACTGTTGAATCTAACTTGAGCCGTGCCCATCTCAATATAGGTAGGATTTCAACTGGGGGTCCAAGAGTTCAGCGTGCGTCGTAGTCCTAATGCCTACCCTACTTCTTATGTCCTGTGACGTTATTCACACTGGGCATGAAGGTGCATTAGGGGACTGTTGCCAGCATGTTTCGAGTGGACCTACTTTTGATGAAAATTTCTGGTGATTTTTGATTAAAATCACTGGTGATTCTAACTTGAGCCGTGTCCATCTTAATATTGGCAGGATTTCAACTGGGGGTCCAAGAGTTCAGTGCGTGTCGGAGTCCTAATGCCTACCCTACTTCGTAGGTCCTTTGACGTTATTCACACTATTCTCATATATAATAATTAACGAAGCAATAATTCATTCCACCGAATATAGTTGCAAATGAATTCAAACGCGCTTGAAGAAAGTGTTGTCATGTGAGATCGGAGGTTGAAAAGAAAAGTGTGGCAGAGATCACACTCTCTTAGCGCATGCGCATTTCAAAAAGTCACAAGAACAAGAACAACAAGAACAACAACAACAACGCGAGCCTCCCGTAGACCTGCGTGCCGGAGGTAAAAATAGTAATGTCACGTGCGCCCGCGCTCACTGTTCAACAAGTTCAAAGTTGACTCTCTTGCCGCAGTTCGCGGCAGAAAATAGTTCTAGTTCAATTTATTTTTAATTTTCATGTTTGAACAATTGTAAAGAAAAAGACTAATGATATATTCATCAAGTGATATATTCATGAGGAATAAATCTTTTCATTAAAAAAAAATCTGTATTCGGCTTCGTTATACTGAACAAGCGCAGGGATTTATAGTCAGAAGTCAGTGAAGAGGGCACTTGCATGTCAGCTGTTTTACGGGTGACTGGTCAAATTCATATCTAAAGATATATGTAAACGTCTTCCTTCCAATAAAAAATATGCATAGATCAGCTGATAAATGAGAGTGAAGAATTATAAGGATTGACTTTCGCATTTTGCAGGTTCATCGGGGTATAAACTGTCAAATGATGTGGTTCAAACTACGTGTAAACTGTGCTCGCAAGCTCGCAAATTTACACAGTTTGAACCACATCATTTGACAGTTTATACCTCGATGAACCTGCAAATGCGGAAATCAAACCTTAATTAAACCTTGCCTTGTATGGGCTGACTAGTGGTGTAATGGATAGCGTGCCTGCTTCTGAAGAGAGCGACCCGGGTTCAATTGCCGCTGGGACCCTTTCCAATCTCCCGCTGTATGGAGAAACTGGGGGTTCCCGACTTGCCATTTATGCTAGGCAAATAGATGGCGATATTGTCGGGGACCCTGTTCCATGCGTTCCATCGATGCTTCGGAAGGGCGGATAAAAGCTATATATTCTCCCGGAGATGACCGGACATTGCCGAGATGGACGGACATTGCTGGACATTGCCGAAGATTCCCGGACATTGTCGAACATTCCCGGCCATTTCCGGACATTCAAGATGATTCTCACGATAACCCGCGTATTTGAAGTCTCGCTGAGATGGGACTAGTTTCTGTCCGCGGAAGTGACCGCATCACCGCGGAAGAATACATCCCCAGGGATCACTTCCGGTCACGTGACGGACCTATAGTGACCTTGACCTTTACGATCACGTGATCTTGAGCTCTTGATCACGTGATCTCCACGTGACCTCCGCATGCTCCGCAGCGCCCCCTGTCGAAAGTAGGTCAATAAGGTCGGATGTACTCTTTATATACTACTCAGATCATCCATGTCAGACATTGTCTATACCAGATGTGCATATGTTCTTTGTGACATGAAATATTAAGTACGGCTAAATTATTGCGGTTTAGACTTCATACTTTTCCAATGCTAATGTTTTTGTTAGGTAAAAATGTAAATGTACACCTGTACATAGAAAGTTTGCTGTACATGAATGCTTTCAATACTGCTGCAGCTTCAGTGGATGACCCCGCAAGGCGAGATGTTGGGGTTCTCAGAACGCTTGTTCTTCAAAATGCTTGTTTTTGTAAGAGAAAAGATGGGTAAACAGTTTTATCTCACATCAGACTGATATTTCCTAATTTATCATGCATCTTTTGCGAAGAAAACACAAAAATAAAAATTCGGAAATATCTGACCGAAAAATCGTCCCAAAATTGTGCTTTTTGAAAATGACGTCACTGTGACTTCACCAAAGCGACCATTTTTGTTGGAGCGGTGTCGGTCCAAGAAAAAATCATATTATTATATCGTTTCAATTCGATTGCAGGCGAGTAAACTCGCGAATTTCACGCCGTTTTTCGACGGATTCGTATACGCTTGTTTAGGCTAGAAATATCCGTTTTGTGGGCTTTTCTCCAGCAGTCCTCTGTGTTGTCTCCAATGTGACGGTCAAAACCGAAATGAGGAGAGTTACCTAACCAGTGATGCTTCTCCGCGTTATTCACTCGCAACTAGTGAGTTTAAACCAATGGAATTGCATGAAATCAATTACTGCTGATCGAATCTCCCATGCCCAGTTTCCTTTAATATTTAGCACCTGACTAGGTTATGTAGAAGTTATGGATGAATAGCTTATCACGTCAGAGCCGGGTAATAGTTAAAGTTCGCGTCAAAGGCTGGGCGACCTCCATCTTTACCATCATTGTTGACAGTGACACACGTTGTAACTGACAGTTTCTAATCCATTGAGGAAGAAACAACAAAGGCTGGTAATTAGAAACTAACGGTTGCACCTGCAAAATCTGCTCTGCCAATTCTTCATGGGTAATTACAAATTTCATTGAACTCAGTTCGCAGAATAAGCATTTCTCAGATTCCTCATTTAAACGGTATCTTTTGAAATATTTCTTTCTTTAAAAGCATTTCTGGTGGACGTTCTGCGAACGGTAATTTAATTTCAAGGATCGACCTACTTGGCTTTGAATTGGCCACTACCTAAACATGGTATATATATTCAACGTCGTTGAAAGATACCACCAAAGTTGTAACGATTTTTGTCACACAATTAGCATTTTATCACAATGTGACCTAACGCGCTAATACCGGTTGTGGGGTCAACAAGAAATGCAGATTCAATGCGTTTTGTGACAGTCTGAATTGTGACAAAACGGGATATGACTGCCGATTTTAATGAAGAAGCATCGGTGATGCTGAATTGATTTATCCAAATATGAAAAGTTTAACGATTATGCCTGAGAGGTGTATGGAAAAAGAGAAGGGCCATTACGAATATACGAGATGTCAGAGCATTTCCATCATAGCTCTCTAGATTGTTATCTAATACCGCTTATGCCGGTGCTAGGAGTCATGTCATCCAAGTTGCCACATGAACAGGTACAATAAAAGCGTACCTGAGATACAACACATAACACGAATCGTTAGATTGTAGGTATGTGCTTTAGAATAGGTTAACTAGAAGACTATATTGTGAAGTCTTGTGGCTCTGTCAGTATGTCGGCACCCCTTCCCACTTCTCTTATATGTGTTGTAATTTCAAATATTTAGAGCACCACCATTTTTTTTGCATGACCGAAGTATGCTTGAAAACTTTGGATCACTTAGTCATCTGCGTCTGCAAAACTTAACTTGGATATCATTTGTACCATTAAACTTACCGACATATTTAAATATTTACCTAAGCATTAAAAAGTAATTAGATAGTATTTCGAACACCATAATCATCTACGTATTAATATTTACTAATCATCCATTACGCATGGTTGGCATTTAAGTTCACTTTGAGGGGGGGGGGGGAGGCGCTAACCCCTGGTTTATTGCTCCTGTCTCCGGAACAACAACCTGAGAGCTGACACTCCGTGACTTTGTAGTTTTTCTTATTGGAGTCATTTTGAACCTAGTTGCATAACCCCCAAGCAGACGATCATGGGTAAATTCAAAATAGCGATCATAAGGGGTGCCAGAAAAGAGATGTTTTCATCAAAATTCTGTTCATAATTCCTGCTTTTCCGTGAGGAAAAGTGGACAAATCTATTTTATTGCACATCATACTATTATTTCCCAATCTATCATGCAGTTTTGTAAAGAAAACACATAAATAAATAATCGAACAATCGTCCAAGAATGCCATTTTTTTAAATGACATCACTGTGACGTCGTCAGGGTGGCCATCTTGGGTTTTTGTTTTACATTTTCTGGTAGCACCTGACCCAAAGATATATGTGGTAAGTTTCAGCACTCTAGCCTTTGGGATAGCGAAAATATATAATAGGAAGCACTTTCCGCCTCTCCCCGGCTGGGTTACACCCCAAATCGGCCTGGCCAGATAGGGTTAAAGAATAAACAACGCTAAAAACCTCTTACACATAAACGTTATGGACCCGCATTAAACACTCAAGTCATCAACATATGTCAAAACTGACATTGGATATCAAAGTTTCAACTTATTGTTGTATCTATATTGGCATCTATGTGACAATAGTCGCATATCCTTTGGACTCCTTATTTATATGTGTATGCGAGAGAATTTTTCAAATAACTTGGAGAACCCAAGTCAACTATGTATGGGAGATGGCTTTCAGAAAAAAATTCGAGTTCAGAACTTACTTTGGATTATGGACGCGAAAATAGTTTCATGGACGAAGGCTGAATATTAAATGACGGACTATTGGATGTCGTCCATCCCTTGGATGATTAACTAGAATGAGCACAGAAATTGCCGTAAATTCGAAATTACTTGTGTGGCAGGGGCAGTAACCCGGTCTAGAGAAAGCACAGTCTTACTTGCGACGTTCAAGTATTTGTCTGATGATCTAAATCTGCCTACTCAGTCAGAAGTATCCTTGAAATCGATCCACGAAACCAGTACTTTACTTTAATGTAGCTCCTACAAAAAGGCCCTTCAGCACTCGGTATTTCAACTAACATCACAGTCAATTCAATTACTGTCAGTACATTGAATATATCGACCCACCAATCTATACATTACAGCCAGGAAAAGGTGATGGCCGATCAGCCTTTGATGGTGATCAGACCTGACCATTACCTTTAAATGGTGACGGCCATCGCCTTTTAAGAGTGGTTATTTTGTCTCATCGCCCATGAAAGGTGATGACCGAAATTTACAATCATTGTCAATCACTATTCTGAGGTGATGGCCATCATTGTTAAAGGTGATCATAAAAAAGGGTGATGGCTCTAATTCATCACCTTTTCGGGGTTATAGTTATCATTTTTTTTCTGGCTGTGATATACTTCCGATCAAAAATTGATGATACGAATGAACTTATTCAAAAATAAGTATCAACCGTTTATGTACCAAGATATTAGTAAATACATGGCCCACGTGCTAACATACAGCGCTGCCCTTGTAGAGATATTGTCACAGCTATTCCAGTTAGTTATATCATACCAACCCCCAGTTTTGTCAAATTAAACATTACAAAAATATATGTTTTATCATTTAGAAAGCGATCGTATAACAGTATTTTCGTTATTTTGGGATAACACTATCTTAGAATAGCACAAATTCTACTGCTGAAAATTTGGTCGAGTCCCGTGCAGGATTCGAACCAGCGAGCCCAGAGTCAGGCACCTAATCGCCAGCACTGTATGTCGGCGATCTAAACCACTCGGCCAACGGGCCTCCCACAAAATAGGAGGTAGCAGACCGGTAGTCTTGAAAGCGAACATACAGTACCCCTCTGCTTTCAAGACTACCGGTCTGCTACCTCCTATTTTGTGGGAGGCCCGTTAGCCGAGTGGTTTCGATCGCCGACATACAGTGCTGGCGAGTAGGTGCCTGACTCTGGGGTCGCTGGTTCGAATCCTGCACGGGACTCGACCAAATTTTCAGCACTAGGATTTGTGCTATTCTAAGATAGTGTTATCTCAAAATAACGCAAATACTGTTATACGATCAGTTTCTGAATGATAAAATATATCTATTCAGCTTTTGGAGCTGTGTCATTACGATTGTGACGTTCGAGCGGTCAGAAAACGTCTATCTTTGCGGTGTACACGAGACTTGAGGCGGCCTGGTCTCAGGCCCCTGTGACAAATTGTCAGGCTGATGTGAACGCAGTCTCGTATGACTGGAATTGGCCAACGAGGAAGGTCCGATTCAACCTGTCACCTTGTCTGGATCGAGGAGGTAGGATGGGAGGGACCTGTAGAAACAACCAAGGCAATAATAAAGTAATAATATTGTATTCTGCAATGTACACAGCTCTGTACGCGCACAATACCTGTAATAAAGATCCCTACTCTAGAGGTAGTTATCGTTAAGTGTTATCTTTATCTTAAAGAGAAAGACTAATAATATACAATATATACAAGAGACCCTATCTATGACGCGTCACGGCCCAGTCTCGTCCAGACTGGCTCTCGTCGTGGTATGGTACGGCGTCTCTGGTTCCTCTCCGGTCGTAGGCGTAGCCCCGGACTGTATGGAACGTCTACCGTGTCTAAGGTTACACGGCCCAGTTCATCTAAGCGTTATTAATCGTCTCGGGAATCCTCTCCGTATCACTGCCTCTCCTAGCAGTAGCCCTTCGGCGGCATCGGCCCGTACGGCACACCACAGCGTCTTCGGCGGCAGCCCCTTTCGTCTCGGCAGACCTCACGTCTTCGGCGACCCGAATTCGGCGGCGACCCCTTTCGGCTCGGCAGACTTCACATCTTCGGCGGCCCGATTTCGGCGACCCGTCTTCGGCTCGGCAGACCTCACGTCTTCGGCGACCCGAATTCGGCCCTCACGGCGTTGACCCAAGGACGAGATAATAGGCTCAGATTGTCTGCATATATATGTGGTAATAATGCCCTGGTCTCGGGGGCGTATTATTACCTTACAGTGTAATGTTAATTAATATCAATGATTTGTAATAGAATTCAGAGACTTGCGGCAAAGCATAATTCGAGCCCTGCGGCAATGTAAATATGTACAATGGATGTAAGCTTGTATAATCCGTCACCTCTAGCCGGGGCCTGTAGGTAACTGGTGTAGGTGACTGTGATTAGATCTAGTCCGTCCCTAAGGCCGACGATCTTGTATGTAAGCAAGTATGTGTTATTGATCGCATCTAGCCGAAGCCTGTATACGACCCGTGGGGGTAAGGTGAGTGAGTGAATTAGACGTACGCAATTCGCGGTCGTAACCTCGAACGCTAGTCTGTGTTGAAGTGCGAGCTAGTGTGAGCTGTATGTGCAGATCTCGTCCCGAAGGCCGATGATCTGGTGTCTGTGTGTGAGTAAGAATTTGTAATCATGTAAAATACATAGCCAACGCTAGCGGTGATAATTTGCTATTAACCGAGCACTGCGGCAAAGTACTTCGGCCCGGTGCTCAGGTAGAGGACTACACTGAACCTGTTCCTATGTACGAATACCACTGGCTAATAAACAGTTAATCACCTATTGCCGAAGCAAAACGTTAGCCGCGGACAAAATACCAGACTTTAATGTTTAATACATACTGAATGGCATTTGTATGAAAATAGGCTGCAGGTGTGGAATATTTGGTGCTCTGTATTTCCCGTTGATATCGTTCGCACGGTACAGTTAGAAGTTAGACTTTAATGCGCAATGCATGCTGAATAACAACTAATGTAGACGTGCGAACCGCTGTGGACTTCTCGTCCTCAGATACTGTGCGTGTTAGTATCTATTATTCCTAAGCTATGGCTCAGCTCTCGGCTTTCCAACCCAGTTCGGTGCTATTTCGGCAATAAATCGGCACTTTCGGCCCTTTCGGCGCATTTGCGGCGATCCTGTCTCTGTGCGCTCCCGCACGATACTTACTGGCCGAATGTCTATGACAGAATCCCGAACGTCCATTCTCTACGTCTTATATAGGCTCTGGCTCCCAGAATCCTTTGCGCGCCCAAACATGGCAGCCCCCATAAAACGAAAGTGTAGACTCAGGCGGTGTTGGATTTCGTGTCAGATCAACAGAGTCCGACTTCTCTCGCCCGGTTTCGATGCAAGATGCGTGTCAGGGATATTTACACTTCCCTCGCTGAAAGTTTCAGCGCACAGTTAATACAGGTAAGTCGAATATCCACCATTATCGGTCCATTCACAATGCTATATAGAATGTCAGCATAGAACGAAAATAACATTCTCACGGGCATTTTCGTCACACGATCATCAGAGGGGTACTAATGTTCGCTTTCAAGACTACCGGTCTGCTACCTCCTATTTTGTGGGAGGCCCGTTGGCCGAGTGGTTTAGATCGCCGACACACAGTGCTGGCGATTAGGTGCCTGACTCTGGGCTCGCTGGTTCGAATCCTGCACGGGACTCGACCAAATTTTCAGCACTAGGATTTGTGCTATTCTAAGATAGTGCTATCCCAAAATAACGAAAATACTGTTATTACAAAAATAACTTCTTCTTTCAACTTTAAAGCTTTGTCGAGATTTGTCAATCCTCCTTCGTAATCAAGTACCGGTCCATTATCCTATTCCGAATTTGAACTGTGTCAATCAGTCGCGTATGCGATTTAATCACAGTGATACCTCGTGGTGAAATTAAAGAAGCTGGTCTTGTCTAGTGGTGAAATAAAAGAAACTGGTCTTGTTATATAAATAGAAGCTTCTTCTAAAGTTAGGTTCCAGAACAATGCTAACCGACTGTCAAAGACGATTTCATGACTTTGATATCGCATATCGCCACATTAATAATCAGTTTATCCAAAGAAACCTTGTCATTCATTTCGTCAGATGAATCAACTAATCATATTTCTCAATGATAATGATATTGAAATTGTGTTAATCGACAGAATGGATAACTACCCTATACGCAGGCAACAAATATTAATCAATAGTTCGTAGATGCCAAGGTTGCTCTCGCGACGTCTTTTATCACAGCCATGAAGATGAAACGGCAAAACTGACAAGTCTCAGGGATAACAGCACATGCATCGTTTTACCTATAAATAGCAAATCCTTTTACATTATCCAATTGTTTGATATTGTTCTGATGGATCATGCTAGATTATTAGAACTGGATAGAATTTCGTTTCATATTTGAGAATATATATTTCAACTGAGGATTAGAGCGGGTCTACAGGTTTGACATATTAGCTACCATCCCTGTACAGTGATATTCTCGAAGGCTCTAGGTATGAGTAATCAGTGCGACATTATGGGTAAAATGCTTACGAAACCCTAGCACTGGGGCAACGACTAAAGACGACTATTCATGGATGACGTCACCTCCGCTAACGCCTGAAATTCACTTCCGGAGGACTGGAAGAATGGCTAATAATTTGATTCAAGGCAAATTGAATTATGTATTTCTATGTTGGTAGGCGGATTTCCCGACTGGAGCAAACTGTGCTTAGTCCTTGTTCGTAGTATAGCGTATGTATTCGCTTGTTGAAGTAGTGACCCTGTATAACGTGTAAGCTAAATCAGCTTCGCTCCAAGGTAACGCAGGCACAGACTACTCACCGCACTGTGTGGCTTTCCTGTCGTAGAGCCGGTGATCACCAGGCAATCAAAAGACAGGGGTAGTTAACACCTAGATGCACATTCAATATTTCATCTGTATAAATCTTTCCGTATAAAA
Source organism: Hanleya hanleyi (assembly GCA_036873755.1). Taxonomy (NCBI): domain Eukaryota; kingdom Metazoa; phylum Mollusca; class Polyplacophora; order Lepidopleurida; family Hanleyidae; genus Hanleya; species Hanleya hanleyi. The sequence continues at coordinate 20,943 of JAVTVY010024443.1, forward strand.
CACACAACGGCATTCATATAGTAGGTGATAGAACAAAATTGGCCTTTGTATATGTTGATTGTAAGAGATTCTTTTTATCGAGCGACTACTTTGGAAGATCATTTTAGTCGGGTGAGGAAGAACTGTGTCTTGAGTTGTTTGAGAGAAATCGGTTTGTTTCATAAGTTTTAATGTGTGTATGTTTTAATGTGTTGGATTACTAAGTTAGTAGCTTGAGTAATTTTGTTTGATCATCCCTAGAAAGCTGACATATTGCTGAACGCGACGTTAACCCTTAATTCTCTCTCTCTCCTGTCGCATCATATAAAATTAATATATTAACAACGCTCGCCAATTGTATATGCCACTATAGGATCGTACATTATTGTATACACACACCATCATGGTCAAATATCTTTTGATGTCATCTTTGTACAGACAGACCCAGACAACATGTCGTCAGCTTGTTCCAGCTTGTCATTCTGTCTACCCTTACCGACAGCAAGTGAATCAGTCCTAGAGCACTGTAGACACTGTTAATGTCCAAACGCCCGTTAATGTCCAAATTGGACATTAACACGCAGCGAGTGCGTGTTAATGTCCTAAGTTTGGACATTAACCGCCTCTTATTGTCCTAGGGCAAATTTGGACATTAGCGGTCGACCTGCAACTGATTTTTTTTAATATGTACAAGTTGCGTCTTAATGTCCTAACAGTCCATAGTCCGTAGTTCGTTTTTTGACTAATTCAATATCTTCATATCGATTCCTCGCAGTGTAAGATGGATATATGAACATGGGCTGTAGTCTCACAAAGCGATTTCGCCCTGTCTTGGTGTTTTTTAAATGTTTTCTTGTGTTCATTAACAGTCCATACTCCGTAGTCCGTAGTTCGTTTTTTCACTAATTCAATATCTGTGGTCATATCGATTCCTCGTAGTGCAAGATGGATGTATTAACACAGGTTGTAGTCTCGCAAAGCGATTTCGCTGTGTCTTGGTGTTTTTTCAATGCTTTCTTGTGCTCATTAAAAGTTCATAGTCCGTAGTTCGTTTTTTCACTAATTCAATATCTTGTGGTCATATCGATTGTTCATATATCCATCTTACACTGCGAGGAATCGATATGAATTTTGGAACAGAGGCGGGACTGTTTTAGGACAATAACAGTCGAAGTGATACATATCGACCGCTAATGTCCAAAGTTTGGACGACAACATTCATGCTGGCGTCTTATTGTCCTACGTGGGACATTAACACGCACTCGTTGCGTGAGTAGTATACAAGGCGTAAATTGAGTAAATAGCGCGTCAGTGCGCATGCGCAGAACCTTTGGTGACGTCACAATTGGTTTTGTGCGCATGCGTGTGGGTGGTGGGTGATGGGTACAAGATGGCGGCGTGTGGGAGGGTGGGTGATGGGTACAAGATGGCGGCGTGTGGGTGGTGGGTGATGGGTACAAGATGGCGGCGTGTGGGTGGTGGGTGATGGGTACAAGATGGCGGCGGCATGTGGGTGGTGGGTGATGGGTACAAGATGGCGGCATGTGGGTGGTGGGTGATGGGTACAAGATGGCGGCGGCATGTGGGTGGTGGGTGATGGGTACAAGATGGCGGCATGTGGTGGGTGGTGGGTGATGGGTACAAGATGGCGGCGTGTGGGTGGTGGGTGATGGGTACAAGATGGCGGCGTGTGGGTGGTGGGTGATGGGTACAAGATGGCGGCAATGTGTGGGTGGTGGGTGATGGGTACAAGATGGCGGCGTGTGGGTGGTGGGTGATGGGTACAAGATGGCGGCGGCATGTGGGTGGTGGGTGATGGGTACAAGATGGCGGCATGTGGGTGGTGGGTGATGGGTACAAGATGGCGGCGGCATGTGGGTGGTGGGTGATGGGTACAAGATGGCGGATTGTAGAAAAACGTATAAAAGGAGTTTATTTTTAGGGTAGGGGTGTATTCATTGCACTACTTCGCGGAGCACTGTGACTTACCTGACCTGACCCGCCTGCCTGCTTGCTTCACCTTTAGCCAGTCATCCAGCCTGCTTGCCTATCCGCTTGTATGAGACGAAAGCATGAGACGTGGAGAAGATTTTCCCTGGGACCCAGCAGCACCTCCGGTTGAAGTCTTGCCTGAAGATAAGCGTGTCAGGGACATTTATCAACGTCACTGGGCTACCATACGCCATTGTTTTCACCGTGACCGTCGTCTATTGGACTTGTATAACTACCGACTGCAGGACCTCACGTATCTGTCTACCTATGCCGAGAACATTTTCAAAGATCAGGTGACAGCGTTCAAGTTGAATATGACATTCGGGTACATTTTACGGCACAAGGAGACGGACCAGCTGCGGTATTATTATCCCAGCAATAATACCTATGTGTTTGATCAGCCGTTCACGGTGACGGATGCGATTTCTCTGGAGCCACTCATCGACCAATTGACTACGTTGGATCCATTGGAATGGGCCCGGTTGCAACGCCCCAATACCCAATGGTTGGTGGAAATGGTGACCAACGTCACATTTTTCGTCACGAAAATGAGAGATCATCCTATCGGTGCTCCTGTACTACTCCCTCCGTGGTTGCTTCATCGACACGGCCTGCATGCATTAACAGCAGGGATGAAGGGGCCCTACAAAGACCGGAAATGTCTGTTTCGGTGTTTGGCCGTGCATGTGGACGAGTGTAACCCCAAGGCTTGTCACACAGTGGCCGATGGCTATTGGGAACAGTATTTACAGGCGCAAGGCATTGACCCGCGGCACTTCCGTGGAGTGCCTTTTAAGAATTTGGATGACGTGGAAACACTGTTCGACATTAATATCTTTGTCTATCGATTACGATGCGAGGAGGATACATTTGTGGCTGAATTGGTTCGGCGATCAACAGAACGGTATGCTGCTACGATGAAAGTCAATGTGTTCGACGACAATGGTGTGAGTCATTTTTCGCTGATCTCCAATATGAGCCAGTACGCTCAGTCTTTCAGTTGTGCCCAATGCCATCGGGTGTTTCATCGCTCCACCGACTTACATCGCCACGAGAAAATCTGTGACAACGGTGTCAAGCGAGTATATCCGGGTGGAGTGTATCATAATACGCCTACTATTTTCCAGGAACTGGCCGATGAGGGTGTGATGATACCGGAAGAGGACCGTTATTTTCCCTACCGGGCGTGTTACGATTTCGAGGCCCTGTTGGAGCCCATGGACATGTTTTCAGCAAAAACGCAGTGGACGCAGCGCCATATTCCTCTGAGTGTCAGTATTTCCAGCAACGTACCCGGCTATGACGCTGCTCCGGTGTGTTTCGTGTCCACGGGAGAATCCCATGAGTTGATCACCCGCATGATGGAGTATTTAGAGCAAGTCAGTGCGGCTAGTAGGGAATTGTTGGTGGCCAAGTTTCAGGACGTACTGGACCAACTGGACGACCGCATTCCTATACCGGGTGTGGCGTTCAGCGACGATGAAGAGTCCGAGTCCGAGTCCGAGTCCCTGCAGTCGCAGCTTCTGCAGTCGCAGGATGTACCTTTACCGAAACCGTATGCGGAGAAATTGAAAGTGCGCTTCCTACAATATCTAGGTCAGTTACCGGTGCTCGGCTTCAACTCGGGACGTTATGATTTGAACATGGTGAAGGAATTTCTCTACCCTTACTTGGCCCGGGCGAATACCATCAAGTCCGTGATCAAGAAGATCAATAATCATATGGCCCTCACTACCACATCACTGCATTTCCTGGATGTACGGAACTACTTAGCTCCTAATTGTAGCTATGATCAGTGGGTCAAGGCCTATAACTGTGCACAAACCAAAGGGAGGTTCCCTTACACGTATATATCATCGCTCGACCGTTTGCAGGAAACACAGTTGCCACCCCGTCACGCCTTCTTTGATGATTTGAAGCAAGTGGAATGTCCGGAAGACACGTACCGGGAACTACAGCAGGTATGGAACGATGAACATATGCACACCTTGCGAGATTTCCTGATATGGTATAATAACCTAGATGTGGTTCCTTTCCTGGAAGCGGCTGAGAAAATGGTGCAACTCTTTCGTCGCCAAATGCACGTCGACATCTTCAAGGAGTGCTTGAGTTTACCGGGTCTAGCGCTTCGCCATCTTTTTCAAGAGTGTGCTATGTACTTCTCGCTGATACAGCAAAAAGATGCAGACATGCATGATTGTCTAAAGCAGAACATTGTGGGTGGACCTAGCCTTATTTTTCACCGTTATCACGAGAAGGATGTCACGACTCTGCCCAGTGGGAAACCCTGTGCCAAAATCATTGGATTTGACGCCAATGCCCTCTACCTGTGGTCGCTCGCCCAACCCATGCCCAGCGGGCATTATACGCGTTGGTGGGCAGACGGTCAACATTTCACACCGCAACGTACGCCGTACAAACATCTCGCCGACCAATGGTTAGACTGGGAAGCCTATCGACGGGCGATTTATATACGACACCAGACCAACGCCACAGAGAAGCGTATAGGAGATCGTCGACTCCCCGTCGATGGGTTTGCCCTTGTACAAGGAACACCTACCGTTTTCCAGTTTTATGGCTGTTACTGGCACGGCCACGAATGCCATTTCAGCGCTGGACGCTTCAACGAGCGACGTGGAAAAACACCGCAAGAATTACGCGAAGAAGTGGTGGCCAACGGAGATTATGTGAAAGAGAGAGGATACCATCTGATTGAAATGTGGGAGTGTGAATTTCACACGATGTGCCAGGCCCTGCCCCATTTACGACGTTTCCTAAAAGAGCGCGAGTACCCCTTGAGTCGTCGGCGACTGCTGAGTCTGCCACAGATGTTGGACGCCATTCGTTCGGGGGACCTCTACGGCTTTGTCGAATGTGATTTGCATGTTCCCGACACTCTCAAGCCTCTCTTCGCCCAGTGCCCTCCCATCTTTAAGAACACGCTGGTGGGTCGTGCGGATATTGGGGACACCATGAGGACCTATGCGGAGCAACACGAGTGTTTGCCTCAACCTCGACGGATGTTGATTGGTAGTATGTGGGCCGAGAAAATCTTGCTGGGCACGCCCTTACTGCAGTGGTACATGAACCACGGTTTGGAAATTACCCAAATATATCAAGTGATACAGTACGTACCCGAGGCTTGTTTTGCGGAGAATGCCGACATCGTGACGTCGGCCCGTCGTCAAGGTGATGAATACCCGAGTCAGGCCATCATCGCTGAATCTTGGAAGCTCACTGGCAATGGTTATTACGGAAAAACGGTAACGAACCAGGATAAGCACGTCAACGTGAACATTTGTACTACTGCCCAAGCCCGCAAAAAAGTGAATTCTCCTCTGTTTCGATCCGTGGAGGTCATCGATAACGACACCTATGAAGTCACTTCAGCCAAGAAGACTATCCGGTACAACTTACCCCTGCAGATTGGATGTATGGTCTATCAGGTAGCCAAGTTGAGGATGCTGCAGTTTCTCTATGACTTCATGGGTGTCTATTTTAATCCATCAGACTGGCAACTCATGGAGATGGATACCGACTCGGCCTACATGGCCGTCTCTAATGCAGATTGGGAGTCCCTGGTGAAACCAGAGTTACGGGCCCAGTATGAAGCGGAACGGGACCAGTGGCTACCTCGACGTGACCATTACCAGTACGATAAGCGTACGCCGGGCCTGTTCAAGCTGGAGTGGAGTGGGGATGCTATGATTGCGCTCTCCTCCAAGACGTATTACTGTTACGGAGGAGAGGAAAAAATAAGTTTAGTTGTAAAGGCGTCAACCGACGTGACCCTGCCATCGACAAAGCTCTCTACCTGGGCGTGTTGCAAAGCCAGGCCAGTGCGAGTGGCACTAACAGAGGATTCCGGGTCGTCGACCACCAGATGCGCACCTATATCCAGCAACGAGACGCCTTTACTTTCTTTTATCCCAAACGAAAAGTGTTGGCCGACGGTGTGAGCACTACTTACTTGGACTTGTAAAAAACAATGTCGAACTATAACTGTTGATACACGAGTTATAAAACTGTAAAAGTCAGGATGGCCGAGTGGTCTAAGGCGCCGGTATTAAGTGCTGGTCGGCGATTGCTGTCGTAGGTTCGAATCCTACTCCTGACAGAACTTTTTTTTGTACCTTAACCATACCACTACTATTCTATGTGTACATACCCCTACTATTTGTACCCTGTATTCTATTTGTATATAGTCAGTAACCCATTCTTGTTGACTTAAATAAAAAAGAGAAAGTCAAAACATTTTTTTGTGTTTTTTCATCAATTTATTCAACAGAACGTCAGAACAACAACGTCATAACAATATAACGTGATAATAATAAACAAGTGGCCTGCGCGCGCAGTACATTTTTAAGTTAACCAGAGAAATGGAGCATGCACATTAAAACGAGAGGCCGTCCAGTCATAGACGAGGACATCACGGTCTTCGGCTTGACAATAATCATCAAACATATGTACAATGGTGGGCATAGAATGTCCTCTACTCCGGTGAGTGAGATAAAACACACAGTACTGTCCGCACACACTACTCAAGGATCCTTGTAATCTTTGAGTATTCCAACGCCACTCTGTAGTAGAGACGTCCATGAATTTCACCAAATCGGCATGTAGGGGTGCAAGTCCGTAGGAATCAAAGTATTCGCCTTGGCCTAGGGTGTCCACGTACACAGCTATCCAATGTTCACCGGGTCGACTCCTCGTGTCTGTATTCAGGATGTAGGCTGCTGGGGTGGTGGAGTGGGTGGGAAACACATTGCGTGGAAACACACCTCGAAAGGGGATCTTCGGATCTCGCTGGAGTATGCTCATCAGCTGCTCTGTATCCATGACTCTTAGCTGGCGTAGTCACACAGCACGTTTCTTTGCTGATCCACGCTGATGACGTTATCAAACTCGGCGTAGCAAATCACGTTAATGGTGTTGACTAGAGGGGTGGCGAAACGCAGTTCCAACCGTAGGTTTCCTTTCTTGAGCAAAGCCAGTTGATGATCGTGTTCCAAGGTGGGGGTGAGGTCAAAGGCGAACAATGTGTACCCATGGCTAAAGTCTTGTCGACTGATGGTATTGCCTTCGTCCTGGTTGTTTTGTCCTGTGGCTGTAAACAGGTTCAGGTAGGTCCGCACATAGTTTTGGTTTTTAAAGTCCGGTTGTAATGGCCGGGCTGGAATTTGATGGCCGGCCACGTGCAGTGCCACAAAGTTGATGTTGAAATGTTGAAAGTTGAACGGATTCTCAGCCCAATTTCCATTGAAAGTGGTGTTGGTCACACACGCCAGGGTAAGACGTTTAGGCAGATCCCCTAGAAATAAATTTTCACGGTTGGCCATCATCGTACCTGCTGGCACAGAGAACACCTTGGTCTGTACGCGTCGGATGGGGTACTGGGCTGGTTTTTTCGATAAGCCTTCCATGTGACTCAGCAACACGCCCTGTTGCAAATCTACCGTACGGACAAACAGGGCTGCATCTTCAATGACGATCTTGTAGTCGACACCCCCCTCCCCACCGGCCATTAAGGCGAACGCGGGTAAGGAACGGATCAACTTGATCTTGATGGATGCACCGTTCATCATGTAGCGGTCTTGCAGGAACAGATCGGCGTGCAGTCGTCCCATCATATCGATGGACTTGCTTTTGGCTGCCATTCTTTGGCGGTCGGTGAACCCACTATTGGCACCGAGCAAGGTGTTCATGTTTCCCGGTGTATCCTTGAAGTACAGCTCAGCTTGTAAGTGTGTTTTTTTGGCATCTTCACCGTACGACAACAGCGTCTCCATGTAGGCTCGGTACGGGTACGTATTGGTGGACGTACTGATGAGTTTATCGTTCAGACCTATATCCACCTGTTGGAACAAGGAGTGCAGCCAAAGATTCACCGGGCCTACTACCGCATCGTCCGCTATGTCCGTATCGTCGTTGTCCATTATTTTGGCTTTCACGTACAAGTAGGTGTGAGCTAAATCCAGGTAGGCCGTATCTTTGTTTTCAATGGTAAATTCCACGGGCCCCATTCCCGTCAGGCTAGCCAGGGGTCGATGTTCTACCCAACGTCCTTCGGCTACACTGGTTTGGGTGGGTGGAATAGTCCACAAATCCAATTCACTGTTGGTAGACGGACACGACTCGGAGTGAATGAATGCCATTATGCGAAGATGTCTCTCCTACCACTACTTCTCTTCTTCTTGTTCTTCGTCCTGGTCTGAGTCCTCCTCCTCCTCTGGGGTGTGCGTCGTCGGTGTGTTGGACGTTGAATGAATCTTGGGTGTGTCGGTCTTTGTCTTTTAAGGGCTTTGGCGATCAAGACGCCGCTCGCTTCTTTAGCCCGTCGTTTCAAGGCTTGTCGGGGTGCTGTGCCTTCCATCACATCACCGGCCACGCGCAATCCACTGCGTACCGCTTGTTTCCCCACCGCTTTCACACCCCGTGTCACCAAGGGTAAAAACGTTTTCACAATGCTGCCCAGTATGTTCCCCAATCCGTGACCTCGTTGCATGCGTGCACCGCTAAACATGGGCAAGTTTCCTCCCGTTTGTTTCTTGTAGTAGTCGGCATAGCTGGGCGTATGGCACTGGTAAGGCACGTACATTATACGAAGTGAGGAGAGCGGGCTTGTCGGAAAGCAAGTGTCAGCACCACTTTTCCTCGTTCGAATGGGATCGGACGTCCCGTGTCATCTCTTATATCCACCGTGATCGTGTTGATATCGGTATGTCGTACGGGCAGGTACATTATATGGTTGAAACTCTCGGTGGCTTGATCGCCATACGCTTGCTAATGGGCACCACCCGTAACAGAGGTGTGTTCACATCACCCACAATATGGCTGTCCACTGCGTCCGAGTAGACGTACAGTCCGTACATACCTATTTTCATATCCATCAAATGGGTACCGTTGTCAATGGTGGGACCCTTGTAGACGCGCTGAGGCAGCCGTAACATTTGCTGTAGTGTAGGACTGAGTTTCACAGCCACGTTAGGGCTCAGCATGATAGAGCTCTTGTCGTTGTGTACGTTGACATCGAAGAACACGTTTCTCTTGAAGCGATAGGCTATCAGGCGTGTTGCACTACCCGCGCTCTCCTTTAGAGCCTTGTACTCCAACAAGGCCATCAGACCCTGTATGAACTTCTGGGGCGTATCGTATTGGCCTTTGGGGAGAATGAGTCTGTAGATTTTATCTTCGTAGGTCACTTCGTACCATACTTCTCGGTCTTGTACGTTGTACCATGAGTAAGGGTATTGAATATCCACCAGTCCACATTCCCATCGTCCCGGTAAATGTAACGGTTGGGGTAATTGAGTGACATACTTGGTCAAGGTGTTGTCAGGAAACACGTCGAGTGAGCTATTACTGGGCAACGTCAGGTAAAACATGACGACGACTGAGTTGTTCTGGCTTCTGCACCGGGTTTTTATAGGGGGTCACCCACCCCTTAGTAGGGTGCCCTTAGTAGGGTTCCCAGGCCTTGGGCGCCTTACCTCGGCGTCGTGACCGTCGCGGTGACTTAGCTCTGGGGGTTTGCAGGGGATGGCGTGGTAAAAGGGGTGACGAAGTAGGTGCCCGCCGTGCGGGTGTTTTGGGTGGCGTCTGAGGTTGCCATTCACGTTCCCAGGTAGGGGGGAGACGTCGAGAGGGTGCTTGCATCCACTTCCAGCGTTCACGATTTCCTACCAATTCTTGAGGGGTGTGTGTGTCTTTTAACCCCTGAGCAAAGGCTTCCCAGCCCGGTGGATTAGAGTGTTTGCGAGAACGGACCATATCGTTGATCAAATCGGTCATATGAGACCCCGGCACCACTTGGTTGCGAATCAGCAGTTTTCCTTCCGCGTTCCAACCCATATCGGCATTCTGTTTCACCCGGTCCAACAATAAACGCGCCTTGGTCTTGAAGGCTTTAGGCACACTGGCCAACACTTCCTGTTCCAGCTCAGGTGAGGCAGAGGATGACGGTGGTGGTGGAGGTGGGGATGGGAGTGTTGTGGGCGTTGTGGTGGTGGTAGGTAGTGGTGGCAGTGTACTACTCCCTCCTCTATATTGATCCATAACCGTCTGGTACCGGTTCAGCGTATGATGGTAGAGTTGAATTTTCTCGTGATCGGGGAGTCGACGTTGCAGTATACTATTCATCTCTTCATCCAGAGACTGGAGTTGTTGCACTGTGGCCGGTACGGGATAGGGGGATTGCAAACTCTGTAACAGTCGAGGTTCGACCAGCATCATTTTTTTCGTATGTTCCATGTTAGCGTCCCAAGATGGAGCCTAGTAACGGGCCCAGTACAGTAGCGGCTAAGGGGGCCAGGAGTGCGCCGAGAAATCCACCTCGCTGTAACCCCTGTTTCTTTTTCTTGACACTCGCCGTCTTCTTCACCAACGTTCGGAGACCCGCCTTGTGCCGTTGCAATTTCCCTTTCTGCAGAGGACTGAGTGGAACATTGCCTTTTAATACATTATGGGCCACTTCACACAAACACCGTACCAAGTCCGCATCCGCGCCGCGCACCAGGGCCCGGCCCACCTCTGGTGGCGCGCTGCGTAATACGCGCAGGGCCGGCGCGTGCTTGCGTATCCGTGCAGACATGATGATGAATGACGACTAGAGTGCGTTGTCTTCTTCTTTTATTTCTTTTTACTCATTTGGGTGTGTACACCGTCTGCACCTCGCCGGGAAAAATGAGGGTACGCAATCGCAGGGTAGAGGGCGTGTCTTGTTTCAAGTCGATGAGTAGATACCCGTGAGCGGGTTGGGTAGCATCTTCAAAGGCTTCTCGTACGAAGGCCGTGTTTTTAGGGTACATCTGTTGGGCTAGGTGCGTAATTTGTGAAGCGTCTCTGGGGTTTTTGAATAACACCACATACTGAGCATTCAAACTAATGTTCCTGTGCTCTTTGTTCTTACTGAAGAGATTCTGTACGATGTAAATGATGCTCAACCGACGATGATGGCTGCCTTTGGTAAAGAGACGGGTGATTCGACTGTCCGTTTCCGTCATGAGATCGTCCACCACCACCAAGGTGTCTTGGGGTGGTTCCTCAGGGGGTAAGCCTTCCACTAAGGTGAGTCCCGGGACACGGGCCAGTTCCTCGTACGCGGGTTGCCAAGCTCCATAACACCACAGGATGCGCGCTAGAGGCGGTGAAATGAGGGCTGACCCATGTTGAATCAGACGTTGAACGAAGTGTGTTTTTCCCGACCCTGTCGGTCCAGCGATGAGACAGGTGAAAGGATGCTGCCACCGAGGATCCATAGTTTTTTTATTTGGTGATTTGCGCTCGACGGTTAGAAGCCCACCACTGTTGTCGGGGATCCCACCGGGGATCGTAGTCCAATGGATACCGTTGTGGTGGTAAACGTGGTGATTCACGGGGATCCACTGCAAATATGTTTAGCGGCGTGTTGGTGGTACTAGGTGTTGGTGGTGGTGGTGATGGGGTGGAAGGAACGTCGCTTCTTAGGGATGACGGCGGAGGATGACGTCGTGGAGTTGGAGTACGGGGCGTGGTCGTCGTGGTGGATAGGTCGATGTAGCGGGCAAAGGGTAACGTGGTGGTGGCTGGAGTAGACGGTATGGCCGGCGGTGTGGTGGGTGTCTGGGTTGATACGTGGCGGACCCTTGACGTCTTGGATGGCGTAGGCAGCGTCGTGGTCGTGGTCGTGGTCGAAGTGGTGGATGACGGAGATGTGGAACGCAGGGTGTTCAAACAGGATATCACGGTCGTCAAATCGTAGAACACGCCTGTAAATAACGTACCCACAAGCACTACTACACACACTACAGTACCCACTTGTGCTTTTCGAGTTCGTAATAGTAAGGGTAGACGTGTACTATCCATGGTACAATCCTACACTGAAGGCTGGTGATGATAGGGGTTAGAATTTATAGACGTTTCATGTCACGGCTGGACACCCAGGAATTAAACGAACGAGGCCATCCTTGCCATTTGACGAGATGATAGGGAATGCCACGTCGATGTTCCGTTTTCAAAATCTTTTCCACCGTGTAGTAGTCTTTGGGTGTTTTCACTATGGGTTGTAATTCTGCCTCGTAAAACGTGCCTTGCAGTCTCTCTCCTTGTAGATCTTCCAGTTGATAGACGTGTGGCTGTCGAGGTTTATGGCGAACGATGACAAAGTGCTCGTCACTCCAGTTGGGCAAGTAACTTTTCTCAAATTGGCCTTTCACTTTACTGATCCGTACCACATCTCCACGTTTGTAACGGGGTGCCGTGAGTGATGGACTGGATGAGTACAGCGTAGCACGCACTTGATGTTCGTTGCGTTCTGTCACATCACGGGGAGCTCGCTGGATACTGCGATGATAGGCGCGATTGTACCCTTGGACCAGTTGAGGTAATACATCGATGTACCGTCGGGTGTTTTGGGCGGTAAAATACTTGTACATTCGGCCTTTGAAGGTACGATTGAAGCGTTCCACCACAGAAGCTTTCGTCTCGTTGTACGTATGAAAGAAAAATACCTTCTGTTTCTTAAGAAAGGCTTGAAAGGATCGGTTGAGAAATTCTGTGCCTTCATCTGTTTGTAAATAAAGAGGTTTGCGCCCCGTCTTGAAAATCTGTTGGAATGCTCTTATTAGATTCTCTCCTGTTTTGGTGCGAATGGGTAGTACCCAGGCATACTTGGATAAAATATCGATACAGGTCAATATGTACCGATGTCCATCATTGTGAGGTGCAAAGCGACTCATGTCCACTAAATCCGCTTGCCATTGCGCGTCTATACCTCCGACGATCACGCGGTTACGGCGAAAATGACGTCGGGCTGCTCGGTGTAAACTATAGGTGTCTTGGGTTTTTAACCAGTCTCGAACTTCAGTTCGACTAATGTCTTGAGAATATGGGCAGCTCGAGATACGCGGCTGGACTGGTGGGGCTGTAATACAAATCGGTTAACACCTCGTTAATCACTGTAGACTCCTTTTTTCCCTTTCGCGTCCGCTTCATTACGGACTTTTTCTTCTTACCCTTCATCGTTCTGGGTCGTCGCCGTCATGTGTGTGGTTCGCTTCATCTGGTGACACTGTCACTCTAGCCTCTGTGCATTCTATAGATATAGTACTTTCACCGTCTGTATCATCATCATGTTTTTCATAAGGTTCACTCAGCGCGTCTTCCATAGCACGAGCCCACGCCAATTGGTCGGGTGATCGGTCGTCCGGTGTAAACAACTGGTCGACAATAGGTACTATTTTCTCCAAGGCTGACCACAGAGAGGGAGTTAGGAGGAAACTTCGCGCAGGCTCTTGGTAGCGGCCCACACGTGGGAAGAGGACGGTATGGTATACGTAGATGGCATTGTCCATGTGGATAAGGTGTCCGTCTAACTCACCGTTCAACACCCGTTTAAATTTAGTTCAGCCATCACGCTGTAGTGTCACCGTATTCGATAGAGTCTCAGCGGGCGCCCAGCAAATAGCTCCACAATCTTCCACCAGGGTGACTTTAGCTTCATAAACGTATAACCCCACATTGGGTGTAAGAGGCAGCATGGCTTGTAGTGACATGCTTGCTGTAAATGTCGAACGGAGAATGACACACACTCTGTCTCATCCCTCGTATTTATAGGGTCAGGTACTATTCTGTGAGAGGGGGCTCCTGTGGAGAGAGTACTTTATCGACCATGGGCACTATTTGTTGCAAAGCCGTCCATAGATCGGGGTCCAGAGTAAATCCCCCTCGCTTGAGACACAGAAGTCGCGCAAAATAAGGTCCGCGGAAAATGTAGACGTCCTCACACAGGTGAATACTATCGCCGTCGAGATCACCGCATAACACACGTTTCAAGGTAAGCCAGCCTTCCGGAGATAAAGAGACACGGGCAGGTTCAGACGTGCACCAACAGCGGCTATCGTCATCGATCAACTCCACGCGTTGGGGATATAATAATAGCGTACAATCCGGGGTAAGCGTACGCGTAGCTAGAGAATTCGCTTCAGGGTAGAGTAGATCATGCACCTCGGTGATAATAGCTTTCAGCGCTTGCCATAATGCCGGCCGAAGTAGAATAGCGGCACCCCCACACTGCTCTAGCCGCGGAAAAAAAGAATCATCTCTACCACTCCGCAGGTAGACACCGAGTCCCACATGCATAAAATCCATTTCGGGCTCTTTTCCCTGTAACAATCGTGTTAATAGAGTCCATCCTGGTAAACTTAAACATAATTTCACTTCTCTAGGATGTTCTTTGATAAGCTGCACTTCATCATCATACACCATGAGAATCACATCAGACGTCAGTTGAAAGAAAGCGAGCTCCTTTCCCGGCGCTGCCATAATGATGAATGACAAAAATACCGGGCCAGGCAAATTATATATACCGATTCTTGCTAATTTCATGGTAATAAAAAAATTGTAAATAAAAAAATTCGTACCCTGTTCTAGAAAAATAATTAAATTGACAATGCAATTTTTGTAGGCGCGCGCTCCAAGATAAAATATACTTCAGAACATTTGCGACGACGCTACATCTGTATGTGTCATTTATGCGTGTAAAAACAATTAAGAGCTCACAGGTAGGAGAGAAGACAACATTGAAAATGGTGTGCAAAACGCTTTTACCGGTGTATTGGTTATTAACAGATTACCCGGCCGGCCCCTTTCAAGCCGAATCCATTATCATCATGCATTTCTGTGTATTGGTTATTAACAGATTACCCGGCCGGCCCCTTTCAAGCCGATACACATTCCATTCTCAATGCCTGTAACTACACACAAGCTGGTACATCTTGGGAAAATTTATGACCTAGATTCTGCATTGAACATCAACCCTTGAAACGCGGAAAACAATGAATTACATCAATTATACCGTATTTTCGCCTGCATATTGTCTGATCGTACTGTTCTTGTTTATCTGATGATGCTGAACAATAATGATCTTGTGATCTTGGGGTGGGGTCATAAATTTTATGAAGATGTACCGTGTTGCAAACAGCGCACCAAAATGATTGGGAAATCTGTACGTTGTGTTTCTTGCCGTGAAATGAAGGGTATGTTTTTATAATTTTCTAGAGTTCTCTTTCGATAAACGCGCTGGAATTTTCACCGAGCTAGTATAAGGTTGTAAGTCATAATGTTGACGTATTTTTAGCCAGGAAAATCAATTGATTTGCAGTGTACGGAGTTTTTGGTACTACCGGACTTTAACATTACGCGTATAAAATTCGCTAAAATTCATAAAATAACAACATAGTCTAGCGTTAGGCGGCTAAAATTTTAAATACTATACCATGAATTATCTGAGTTCAATTGGAAATAAAATATATACGGAACTGACATTTTATTGTCAAATAACAGCCTTTTATAAATTGAAAAGAAACACGCCGATTGTTCAACGTTCCCCAGAAACACACAGAATCCCAACGATTTCAACCACGTCCGCGCGTTGTCTATATATATCGTGCCCGCTGGAATTGGATTATTCGAAAACTTTTCAAATGCCAAGAAAGATGTCACAACACAGAGAGAAAAATATCAAGCAAGAAGCGAAGATGTCCACCACGGAGAAAAAAGAATTACCGAAGGGGAAACCGGTGTTATCGAGAAGAAAAAAGCGGACTATGATGAGACACATCAAGCGGTTCTGGATGGAGGAATTTACGGGGTGGCAGGCAATGCTGACAAACAGTGAAGCAAGACACAGCACCACCGCCGACAATGTGAGAGAATTATTGAATGCGGCGAGAACAACCATGAACGGGGAGGGGTGGTTCAAGCTTTTACAGCGCACTATGGGAGAAGCCGTGGACACCACCCCTCCTCCGGCAACAACAGTGCCCCAGCCATCCCGGGATGAGGAATTCCCCCTGGAAAACTTGAATGGAGAAGAAATATTCCTCCAGCCATCACCACCGGCAACAACAGCGCCCCAGCCCCGGGAGGAGGAGGATGTACCACCCTTCCCCCTGGAAGACCTGCCCTCCTCCCTGGAAGACGACGAGCCCCTCATCATATGGGAAGAACCGCCACCTACCATCGCCGCTGCCATCTTCATCAATGGGCAACCCCTGACCCCCGACGTAGATGAAGATGGCATCAGCCCGTACAGATACTTCTCTGTAAGTCAGATGAAACAGATGGGGGAGTAGGCCACTCCCCACCCTGAATAAAACAGGGCAAAAAAATTGAACCCAACCGTTCTTTTCAGAACGAACAAATGCTTCGAAAGAGAAAGCTTCTAACTTGCACATAAATTTCAAAGCATACAGCCCCACTCCCTTTTTTATTTTTTATTAGCAAAACTGCAACACCAAAAAAAACAATCCCTGCCCGATATCAAAAAGTCCTTGTGAGGACTGATCTCTCTATTATAAACACAGATTTTTTCTCTCTCCCATTAATTAATTAATTAATTAATAATATAGTCCGAACGATAAAGGACTGACATTTATTTTTGAACCCGGGTATGTTACTAATATTACAACCCGAATAATAATAACGGGCTGAAATTTATTTTGATAGGGAAGTTATAACAGCCCAAATGATAAAGGGGACTGACAATTTATTGGAACGAGCACAGGGATATGTGTGTGATCTAGTGTTAATTTTTGTGCGTTGTTAGAAGTTCCCCTTTCGGAAAAGATGGGTGGTTATAAAAATAACCAGATATGTAATCAGCCATTACATTGTTGACAGGGACTGTTGTTGTCTTCTATCAGCACAGACGGGGCATGTCAAGGGAAGTAATTCACACACTCGGGGCTTGTTGGCTTCTGCGCACGTTGGAATCTGCGCGTATCGATGAATACAAGTTTCACATAAAGCCTGGTGCCCGCACGGGAAAATAGCATATTTCGCAAATTGGTTAGTGCATTCCACACAGGATAAATATAAGGCGCCTTGACGTTCTGTGTTGGACCCCAGTGTTGTTGTTGTTATTGCCCAAACATAATGCATCTCGTCTTCATTTTGGCTTATTTTTCTGTCTCTTACTCTCTTTGTTCTGACATCCTTCTGGATTTTTCACACATCTTGCCGATGTCTAGTGGTTCTCACGTCTTTCCGATTTTTTCTGTAGTCTGTTCTCGTTCTTTTTCTGGAATCTTTCCTCCTCTTTTGGGATACTGTCGTGTTTAAGTCTTCCCTGTTCTCCGCCTGCTCATCTTCGTCTGAGGTGTCTGTTGTCTGGCTTTCTTCTCCTTGTGCCATTTGTCCATCGGCTTTTTCTTTAGCTTGTGGTGTCAACATACTTTGTAACATGCAGTCTATGTTGTCAAAACATTGGTATTCGTCTGGGGTAACATCCGGTGTGGCTGCTAGGGCGAAGAAGTTACTCAGCTGCGATGTGGCTGGGGGGTCTTCACAATGGACTGTAGTTGGTAGAGGATAGTTCCGGGGTTGAGGTGGTGGAAATAAGTCTTTGATTATAGCATCCAACCAGGGTTCGTCATGTACCAAATTAATGACGTCGCCGAGCAGTGGTACTTCATCATTTGGGATGAAGTCTGATTTGTCAATATCCATGATTTCAACCAGGGGTGCCTGCATGACTGGGCACTCAGGCTAATTGTGAATGCCTGAAAAAAAATACTGCGCGCTATTTATAATGTAAAAAGCGCGGACCGTAGCGACAACACTGTGTCGTCTGCTACACTGACGCTGCGAAAATCTGTGTGTGTGTTTCTTTTACAATTATAAATGGCTGTGATTCTACAATAAATGTCAATGCCCGTATACATTTTATTGCAAGTTGAACTCAGACAATTCATAGTGTAGTATTTTAAAAAATTTACCAGCCTAGCGCTAGACTATGTCGTTATTTTTAATGAATTTAGCGATTTTAAACCCATAAGATTATGGTACGGTAGTGTGAAAAACACCGTACACTGGGAAATAAATCGGTTTTCCTGGCTAAAAATACATCCAGACTACAGCTTACAATCTTATAATATTACCCTGAAAATTCCAGCAGGTTTATCGAAATAAAACTTTGGAAAAAATAAAACTTTAGAAAAAATAAAACACAACATTTTTTTAGCAGATACCATAATCTTGCACTGACTCACACCGGCGGCCATCTTGTACCCATCACCCACCACCCACATGCCGCCATGTTGTACCCATCACCCACCACCCACATGCCGCCATGTTGTACCCATCACCCACCACCCACAAGCCGCCATGTTGTACCCATCACCCACCACCCACAAGCCGTCTAGACTATAAATACCGCAGTAGTATATTGACATTTATTCACAAATTCAATCATGGCTACAAGAAGACGTCCAATGTTCACTCACCACCCCCCTAGAGATCCTAGAAATGCTGCTACAGAACTCAGAGAGATGATTAGCAGTGAAGATAATGGTGGAATAACCATAATTACAAGCTTGCAGCGCATTATTGAAGACGAAGCCATGATCAGACAAAGTACAGGAGAACTGGAACAACTCCGGCGAAATGTAATGGCAGAAGAAGATGGACGGTTGCAAAGGCTAAGTCAACAACAAGACGAAGAAATTAGCAGGATGGTGACCATAGAAGAACAAAGCGACGACGATATAACTGATGGAGAAAACGGACAAGACCTTGCATGGTTGAATAGCAATACACCTCCAAGTACAACAACAACAACGACGTTGCCTACCGAAACTCCCAGTATAACGACTTCGGCTGCAGAAACCCCACCACAACTATGCCCCCACGAAGCCGAGGTAACGCGCCTAAACGAAGTGATTAACGGCATGCGCGAAGAGATGGATGGAATGAAGGCGGAGATTTCCAGACAGAACAAACAACGCCATAAAGAAGAAAAAAAATCACAATGTAGTGTCTGTACAGATGAAGAGAGCTTGTACGCTGTATTACCGTGTGGCCATTTATGCATCTGTAAAGATTGTTGGGTGACGCTGACGTGTGTAGGAGACGCATGCCACTGCGTTGAAGCAGGCGAAAACCATTTAAAAATCAAGTGTCCAATCTGCAGGAAGCATGTAGGTGGAATAAAAAGAATCTACCGCGCATAAGTGTCGTAACACTTTCAAAGGCCCTTTTCAGGGCCACCCCATCTTTCCGGAAGAGGAAACTTCTATCAAAAAAGCACAAAAATTAACACCAACCCCCATCATCCTACTCCTGAAAGAAAAAAAAAAATAATTTTTTTTAAATTTTTTTGAAATTATTGAAAAAAATAAAAATTGAAATTATTGAAAAAAAAAAGGATTATTTCAACCCCACACCCAGTCCATTAGATGCCCCTTCACCTAAGCTTCACATTGATACCTCACTCCATCCCATCGGTCCACTAGGGGCTCCCCTAGCTCCAAAAAGGCTATTTTCATACCCTTCGGCCACCGCGCATGCGCACAATCACCCTAATTCAACCCCATACCCAGTCCATCAGATGCTCCTTCACCTAAGCTTCAATTTGATACCTCACTCGACCCACTACCTCCAAAATTTTTTTAGGCTCCTTCAGGAGGGTATGAAAATAAGGAGCTAACATTTTTTTTGGAGGTAGTGGGTCGAGTGAGGTATCAAATTGAAGCCTAGGTGAAGGAGCATCTGATGGACTGGGTGTGGGGTTGAATTAGGGTGATTCTGCGCATGCGCGGTGGCCGAAGGGTATGAAAATCCTGAAGGAGCTAAAAAAAATTTTCTTTTTTTTTGGAGGTAGTGGGTCGAGTGAGGTATCAAATTGAAGCTTAGGTGAAGGAGCATCTGATGGACTGTGTATGGGGTTGAATTAGGGTGATTGTGCGCATGCGCGGTGGCCGAAGGGTATGAAAATAGCCTTTTTGGAGCTAGGGGAGCCCCTAGTGGACCGATGGGGTCGAGTGAGGTATCAATGTGAAGCATTCATGAAGGGGCATCTAATGGACTGGGTATGGGGTTGAATTAGGGTGATTGTGCGCATGCGCAGTGGCCGAAGGGTATGAAAATAGCCTTTTTGGAGCTAGGCGAGCCCCTAGTGGACCGATGGGATGGAGTGAGGTATCAATGTGAAGCTTAGGTGAAGGGACATCTAATGGACTGGGTGTGGGGTTGAAATATCGGCATTCTGCGCATGCGCGGTGGCCGAAGGGTATGAAAATAGACGTGTTGGAGCTAGGGTTTTTTTTACTATTAAAAAAAGGAAAAAAAAGAATGAACACTAAGCATTTTTTTAATTTTCTACTATTTTTATTAACACAAAATAGAATGAACGTATTCACAAGGGTATTGAATTTTAATACAATTATATCTGAGTATTGAATTTTTTAATACAATTAACAGTAAAAAAACTCTGAATTTTTAATACAATTATACGCTGTCAAGCCACTTCAATGAATGTGTATGGTAAATGTTTTTCAACACTTGTTCTCAATAGTTCTGCAGCAAGACTTGTTTGAATTCATCATCGTCTTTTCGTCCCTGGTGCACGTATATGTACGTAATAATCTCTTCACGTGGAATTTTGGGAGGGCAGGCCGCTTCTACTTCCAGGGCAATTTGCGTCTCGGTCACCGTCTGTAGTGCTTCAGTGATCAGTGCGTATGAGGGTACACTAGTGTCCTGTGGAATTTGAGGTCTGATCAGATCCAGGACTGTGTCGATGTACTTCTGATAAATATAGTGAGACACCTGGTAGGCCAGAGCTTGACGAATTGTACTTGCGAGACCCTGCAACTTCCGCCAGGCCGTTAATTTCAAAGTGACACCCTGAGGACAAGCAACAAGCTCTTGCGTATCTAACCGCCTTTTCCATTTACGGATATGCACGAGGAGCTGATCGTTGAAATAAGCACAGCTCACAAAGATGTCGTCACCCACATGAAATTTCGCTTCGTCACTCCCCTGGTCACGAATAACTGCATCGATGGCGTAATCAAGGGTCTCCAGTTTTTGCCAGGTGTCTAAGGTCATGGCAATATGCCTACTGGGTCTGTCGTTAAAGCCCGCTGCATTAAAATGCACTTCTTCGTCTTTCACACTCACAGTTAAATAGGGTGAAAGCTCCCAAATGTCCGTGTGGGCTGCCTCGTAGGCTTGCTGGATGAGGTTATTGATCTCCTGGACAGACATAGGAAGTTGCACTTCTTGTTTCACTTGCTGGGGTACTACTGGCTCCTCAATCACTGACTCAGGTATTTCTAACGGTGTTAGTCGAGGGCGTTTGGGTCGTCCAGCGCGTTTAGCAGGTGTACTCTCTGGGCTAGTGGTGTGCGTACGTTTGCTAGCTGTACGCTCTTCGGTGGTATCCATCACTAACATATCATCATCTTGTATAACGTCGTCGGCTTCAAGTAGATCTGCTAGTTCGTCATTTCCCGTGATCTTCAACCCCGCCACCATGACTAGAAATGCATAAGGACCACGGCGCAGTAGACAATCGATGAGAGCTCTGTTTTGTGCTGAAGGGGTGTTCTCCGCCATGATATTTTCCACACCCTGTTTCAAGAGTATGTTTTCCTGCATAAGGAAATCACATAGTTCAGCCACATGCTGTATTTCATCAATGAGGCGAACACGGTACTTTCGAAACTTCGCTAGCTGGGCTGCCTCCATGACTGTGGGCTCAGGCTGATGAGGAACTAATACAGCGTAATAGTCTGTTGAATTTGCACTGGTAAAATCAAAAAAAGTAAATGGTTCTCCACAGCTCATACAAGTAGGCAAGCAGGCTGGCTAGAGGTGAAGCAGACTAGAGGTGAAGCAGGCAGGCAGGCAGGTAGACAGGCTGGGAGGCGGGTCAGGTCAGGTAAGTCACAGTGCTCCGCAAAGTAGTGCAATGAATACACCCCTACCCTAAAAATCGACTCCTTTTATACGTTTTTCTACAATCCGCCATCTTGTACCCATCACCCACCACCCACATGCCGCCGCCATCTTGTACCCATCACCCACCACCCACACGCCGCCATCTTGTACCCATCACCCACACGCCGCCATCTTGTACCCATCACCCACCACCCACACGCCGCCATCTTGTACCCATCACCCACCACCCACATGCCGCCGCCATCTTGTACCCATCACCCACCACCCACATGCCGCCGCCATCTTGTACCCATCACCCACCACTCACATGCCGCCGCCATCTTGTACCCATCACCCACACGCCGCCATCACCCACCACCCACACGCCGCCATCTTGTACCCATCACCCACCACCCACACGCCGCCATCTTGTACCCATCACCCACCACCCACACGCATGCGCACAAAACCAATTGTGACGTCACCAAAGGTTCTGCGCATGCGCACTGACGCGCTATTTACTCAATTTACGCCTTGTATACTACTTGCGTGTTAATGTCCAATTTGGACATTAACGGGCGTTTGGACATTAACAGTGTCTACAGAGCACAGACATTGTAAGCACGTGTGATGGATCTATTAAATACTCCTGTGGTGGGAGAATGAACGCGAAATTCGATTGAGGGAATTACGATCCTAAATATTAATAAGTTCAGCAGTGGAGCGTTGATAGCTAGGGTATTATTTAATTTTATTGAGATTGGTGTTGATAGAGTATTATTTTATTCAGATTGGTGTTGATAGGGTATAATTTTATTGAGATTGGTGTTGATAGGGTATTATTTTATTGAGATTGGTGTTGATAGGGTATTATTTTATCGAGATTGGTGTTGATAGGGTATTATTTTATTGAGATTGGTGTTAATAGGATATTATTTTATTGAGATTGGTGTTGATAGGATATCATCTTATTAAAATTGGTGTTGATGGGGTATTATTTTATTGAGATTGGTGTTGATAGGATATTATCTTATTAAAATTGATGTTGATAGGCTATTATGTTATTGAGATTGGTGCTGATAGGATATCATCTTATTAAGATTGGAGTTGATAGGGTATTATTTTATTTAGGTTGGTGTTGATAGGATATCATCTTATTAAGATTGGTGTTGATAATATATTATTGTATTAAGATTGGTGTTGATAATATATTATTGTATTAAGATTGGCGTTGATAGGATATTATCTTATTAAGATTGGTGTTGATAGGATATTATCTTATTAAGATTGGTATTGATAAGATATTATCTTATTAAGATTGGTGGTGATAAGATATAATTTTATTAGGATTGGTGTAGATAATATACTATTGTTTGGTGTTGATAATATATTATTGTATTAAGATTGGTGTTGATAAGATATCATCTTATTAGGATTGGTGTTGATAGGGTATAATTTTATGAAGATTGGTGTTGATAAGATATTATCTTATTAGGATTGGTGTTGATAAGATATTATTTTATTAGGATTGGTGTAGATAATATATTATTGTATTAAGATTGGTGTTGATAACATATTATTGTATTAAGATTGGTGTTGATAATATATTATTGTATTAAGATTGGTGTTGATAATATATTATTGTATTAAGACTGGTGTTGATAACATATTATTGTATTAAGATTGATGTTGATAATATATTATTTTATTAAGATTGTTGATAATATATTACTTTATTAAGATTGGTGTTGATAATATATTATTGTATTAAGATTGGTGTTGATAATATATTATTGTATTAAGATTGATGTTGATAATATATTATTGTATTAAGATTGGTGTTGATAATATATTATTGTATTAAGATTGGTGTTGATAATATGGTATTGTATTAAGATTGATGTCGATAATATATTATTGTATTAAGATTGATGTTGATAATGTATTATTGTATTAAGATTGATGTTGATAAGATATTATTGTATTAAGATTGATGTTGATAATGTATTATTGTAGTAAGATTGGTGTTGATAATATATTATTTTTTTAAGATTGGTGTTGATAAGATATTATTTAATTAAGATTGGTGTTGATAATGTATTATTGTATTAAGATTGGTGTTTATAATATATTATTATATTAAGAATTATGTACATGTAATCGTAGATCACTGATGTTTTGCACTATATATATCTTTCTCTCTCCAAATCATGTTGCTGGTCGTTCTTGCGAACATTTGAGATGTTGAATAAGATTACTGATGTCTGTTTCGGATTCATACAAGCATCAGACCCTACATTCAGTAGACAGCCTTCGTCCATACAGAATTGCCACGTCCACAACCGAAATATCTTATTCATATGGCATCATTATC
Source organism: Hanleya hanleyi (assembly GCA_036873755.1). Lineage (NCBI taxonomy): Eukaryota > Metazoa > Mollusca > Polyplacophora > Lepidopleurida > Hanleyidae > Hanleya > Hanleya hanleyi. Next base: position 44,989 of record JAVTVY010024443.1, read on the forward strand.
ATAAAAATACAAGCATAAAATAAAAAAGTATATACACCAGGCTTTAATTTTACATGTTCATATAAACACCATGAAGATCTCGAATCACGTGTCTGTTGACTATGCTGTTACTATAGGGCTGCACTCCACTAAACAGATGATGCTTTCAATATTTCAGAATTAGCTCTAGGTTAAATCGAACATAGCAAACGGACTCTCATATTCGGGCCATCACCATGGCTCCCTCAGTGAGATTATTCTTGTTATTGAACTTAATATCAAACATGACGCACATCGTCCATGTTTCCGCCTTGACTGGCTTGTAAATCTAAACCTAGAATTAACGGCTTTTGATATGGCCTTGTCTAAAACACTTATATCGTGTATTATCTTCGGAGATACGCTTTATAACATTCAATATCTCCAAATGATTTTTTTTTTCATCGGCCATAATTACACAAATAGATCAGTTCGTGAGTTTTTCCGCGCTATTGATTGACAGCCGGTTGGAACTCCAGCCATGTGGACAGTCTGAGATTGACAGGTGTTCTTTACTTCCCCATATGCAGTTATGTGGCCAGACAATAATGCTGGACCGAGTGGCGACATTATACAGATACGCTATTGAGCAGTCATGGATAGATTAGCCAAAGGGTATGGCGGTAAAATCTTTGGCCTACAGCCATACATGCTGATAAACGTGTTGACGCGAAGTGCCCAAGAAATGAAAATATTCCACGAAATTCCACTCCCACACATCCCAATCGACGCTAATTCCGAAAATCTGGCATGTCGAACCTATCCTCACAATTTCTTCCAAATCCTGGGCTAGTGTTTACAATCCTCGTCGCCAATGATGAATCCCCAAAACGCCGAATATTCTGGTCACAGAACAAAGAGACAATCGCCATTGTCCTTATGTTTCCGTTTGTTAGGGCATGCTCTCAGTCAACTCTTAGCTTATATTTCATTACTTTATATTGAAGCTCATACGAATGTCCGCTCTCTCCATCAACCCCTAAGTACATTACTCAGACGAACACCCCAACTATTTTCATTATAACTACCTGATAAAACGGTCCTAATAATGTCCTAATTATTTTGTCTTGCAAATTTAATCTTGAGATCACTTATCATGATCATAGATTTGCCATCATTTCAAACATTGCTCAAAGAAATACGTCGTTTACATCTGGAGGATGTTATTGAATATTGAAACATTTTTCATGCATCCATATTAAGCTACAGTATTAATTCCAACATGCATAATACAAATTACTATAGTCCATGATTGGACTCCGGATCCCATCAAGGCTGGCATAAAAGAAGCAATGCCTTGGTATCGGCGACAGATAAACGATTAAATATCCAACGATGGAAGAAAATTCTGAATTGAAATCTTTTATTTTCAGTTTTCTTCTCGGTATTCTCGCGAACGATTCGAACGATTCACCATGAAAAGAAGCAAAGCAACAGAATCAAAAAGTAATAAACACGAACGTTCCTTTCCAAATAGGATCAGTATTCCTCTGTCAACAATTCATAATTGCTGCTACGCACGATGAAAGCAAATTCGCAGACCGAAAATGTTTAACAAAAATATGTTCACCACGAGTACATGAATTATGAGCAAGAACTGTCACAAGTCAATCGTGCGCAGAACTTGCAAAAAACCGTTCGATTAACTGGGACTTCTTTAAAAAGGAGGGAAGATGGACAGGGAAAAGGGGCATCTATCGGGAATATGAATTAAAGGTCACAACTTTGGTGAGAGGTCGAAAAGCTTATTATAAAACAGGATATGTATAAGATTTTCACCTAAATGAATCAAATAAGGTATCAAACGCCAATTGAGGACAAGAAATCGTTTGACAAAGTTTGTCAGTATGGAGATGGGGTCGTGGGGAGTGACTTGGATCCAAGACATCTACTGGAGTTAGAAACATAAATGGGGAAACAGGAAACAGGAACATATGCATGTTCAAGTTTAGCTGTCGTCATTGCTAGATATCCAGGATATCCAGGATGGTATCTGTGGCAGACCCCAGTCGGTAGGAGAGAGTTCAAAAGAGCTGGTTTTACAATAGTTCTCTTAATGACATTACTTCGTTTCTTTGCCGGTACACCAAAGTTGATAATGGCATCCGGGAGTCAACATATTTCATTCTCGGGAATATGCGACATGGAAGAGCCTATAAACTGGTTACCACACCTTCTCAATACAAAGGAGGGGCGGTGTCTGCCATATTTTGTTGTCAAATTGTGCCTAAATCTGGACAGGATTCGCCGCTTTCTGGCAACCTGCAATATGTATAGACTTTGATTACACGCACTGTAGTTTATGTAGTCAATCAGTGATTGTAAATGTACAGTATCTGATTTGTCCCTGATTTGAACCCCATCTGACCGAGGCGCAGGTCCGAAAAGTCGGGCCCATGCACTTCAAGATCCCCGTGGTGTTCATATAAACAATAGCAATCGAAGCGTGGATGAGATACATCATTCTCTAGATAACGACTTTACAACGGAAATCATATGGATTAACCCTATCTGGCCTGGGCTTTTTGGGACCTGTCCAGGCCGAAATGGCCCCACCTAATTATTTTTCTTATCCCTTGAGCTAGGGGGCTGAAACTTATCACACTATACCCTTGGATCAAGCTCTACTAGAAAATGTAAACAAATCCAAGATGGCCGCTTTGATGACGTCACAGTGACGTCATTTTCAAAAACGGCATTTTTTGGTCGATATTTCGGTCAGATTTTCCGATTTTTTTATTTATGCAATTTCTCCGAAAAAACTGCATGATAAATTAGCAAATATTAATGTGATGTGAAATAAAATAGTTTTTGCCCACTTTTCATAGCGGAAAAGCAGAAATTTTGAAGAAATATGACAGAAACATCACTTTTCCGGTACCCCGCGTGGCCCCCATCTTGAATTTATCCATGATCCTCTGCTCGGGGGGTTACGCAAATAAGCTCAAAATGACCACAATATGATAAAGTATAAAGTCACGGAGTTTCAGCTCTCCATTTTTTGTCGTTCCGGAGATAGCGCAGAAAGTTTGATAGGGGGGCCATAATGCCCCCCCCCCCCCAAGACCAGGTAGGGTTAAGAATACTGATCAGCAATACGGAATTGATATTTTTGGCACATCATGATGTCTTGCCGGCATCATGGACAACTGTTGACCACTTCTCTCTTTTCTCTCTTGCAGGAAACTATACCTATATTCATGTATACTATGATTTTTTTGTTATATGGAATATGGAATAGGTCTTTAGTTTATGGACGCGGAAATATTTTTATTGAGGAAGGCTGAATATTAAATGACGGACTATTGGGTGTCGTCCATCCCTTGGATGATTAACTAGAATGAGTACAGAAATTGCCGTAAATTCAAAATCATTTTACTTGTGAAAGCAGGGGCAGTAACCCAGTCTAAAGAAAGCCCAGTCTTGCTTGCGACGTTCAAGTATTTGTCTGATGAAGGATCTAATTGTGCCTACTCAGTCAGAAGTATCATTGAAATCGATCCAAGAAACCAGCACTTTAGTTTAACGTAGCTTCAACAAAAAAGCCCTCAGCACTCCGATATTTCAACTAACATCACATTCAAATCAATTACTGTTAGTACAGTGAATGTATGCATAGTGTCTGACGAATGGTTCGGAATACTGACAGTTGAGTCAATTGTGTCCTATTTTGGATCTTGGCAAACACGAAATATCTTCTTTCTAAAAATACTAGCGACGTAGGCGGTCGTGATTCGAAAGAGTGGGATGTCTGTGTTGACCGAGAAGGACTATCGTGTGTTTGGTATTAGAACATAGAATCCAGCAGGCGAAGATGCGAAGTTACAATGTGAAGATGCGAACTTATGATGCGAAGGTGCGAAGATGAAAAAAAGGTGAAAACGTGAAGCTACGAGGCGATGCGCGAAGGTACGATGCGAAGACACGAAGTTACGATGCGAAGCGCGAAGACACAATGCGAAGATGGAAAGTTACGATGTGAACATGCGAAGATGCGAAGTTACAATGCAAAGATGCGAAGCGTAAAGAAGCGAAGTGAAACTGCGAAGATGTGAAGCGCGAAGATGCGAAGTTACGATGTGAATATGCGAAGCGCGAAGATGCGCAGTGGAAGAGTGGTAGAGAAAGCGGGCATTTCAGAGAGCACAGGGATGTGTTGGAGCAATTTAGGGACCTTCCGCTGTCCGAATATGATGTGCAGGGTCTCGACTTGAAGCTCGTGGCGTGTAGACTATGACTGGCGTATTTTGAACTGAAAATCACGTCATGCTGCGCATGCGCAGTCGAGATGTAGTAGCAAAAATGGGCATTTGGGGAGCACATTTACGTGTTTGGGCCATTGAAGGACCATTCTGGCTTAAACTGGGCCTTACGGGGTGTCATATTGAATCCCTTTGTGAGTTGACTAGGCCTACGGTAGTTTGGACTGGAATTGACGTCATGGTGCGCATGTAGGGCGCTGGAGTAGTAACGAAAACGAGCATTTTGAAGGTGCACAATGGTTGGGCGATTAAGGAGCCATATGCTGTAAGGTCCAGGTGACTCTACCGTACGCGGTGGTATCACTTTTAGTGATGACGTTGCATGTGACCAACCCTATGACGGCTATGTACCCAATGCATGGTGCGCCCCAAGGTCGACATCCCACGTCTACTTTAATTTAACAATGACTCTTTGTTCGGGAGGATACTCTCTCAAAACTACTGTGTACAAAAAGTACACAAAGTGTGCCAAAAATTGTCATACACAACGTGGTGTGTACACATTATACACTGCTTTGTGGACTTCTACAAGCAAATTATGCCGAAAGTAAACATCGATGTGTACAAGACTTACACAAAAGTGTGCATAAAAGGTGCACACCGCTGTGCATGATAATTTTTGACACACTTTGTGTACTTTTTGTACACAGTAGTTTTGAGAATGTATGAAAATAAGCTCCAGATTACCACAAAATATGATCGTTTATAAAGTCTGGGAGTGTCAGCTCTTCAATTTTAGTTGTTTTTGAGATGTCGAAAACATAATATCCCATAACCCCCCCCCCCCCTCCCCCAACAAAATATCAGGTTTGGTAGACTCGCAGAGTTAGTGGAAGAACACCTTGAAACTCATCGTCAATATCTACAAGTATCAAACAATATTACTGGACTATTAATTTTCACATGTAGTACATACAAGTCAAAATATGAATCAAAACATTTTCAATATTAATTTTCCGCATTTTTGGGAACTGAAATTGAACCATCCACCTCTCTTTAGACTCTTTATATTATTCATCATGATATGTGTCTAGATTCAGCCTAGTGTTTTATTACTGATCTGTATGTGACGTTAATAATATTGATATTTCGTTCAAACCGGAAATCAGTACACGTATATTAAGATGACATCGTAAGGCAGTGGAGTAAGTTCATTTCTAGAGGTTGAAAGTTTTTTTGAATTTCAGTATTTTTTCAAGTTAAGAGAAGATGATCCTGGAAAAAAATAGGGGGTCACCATACTTGTTAAAAAAATACGGCAACCAAATATGCAAAAGCAGACACGAGCCAGCTCTTGTATACACAAGAATTTTGTCTACTGAGAGGGAAATATAGATCGCATCAGGCTATTTATACAGATGGTTCTAAAGATGGTGAAAGAGTAGCATGTGCTACTATCTTCAGTTCCAAAACTAAAACCTGTCGACTACCAGGTAAAAGTTCGATATTCACTGCAGAAGCAAAAGCTATATTGTTGGCTTTAGAAGGTATTGGTTCCACTAAAACGGGAAAATATGTCATATTCTCAGATTCACTGTCATGCCTCCAAGCGATTAAAAGTGGAACTTCGACTCATCCCACTATCTTGAGTATTCTACAACTACATGATTGTAGATTTGATCAACAGATTGATATTGTGTTCTGTGGGTTGCCTAGTCACGTTGGCATCAAGGGTAATACTGAGGCTGATAGGATGGTTAAGGCAGCCCTAGATGATGAGATTGATCCTGTTGGAATCCCATATAGCGATTTCAGGTCCTCTATCTGTACTTATGTGAGACGGCTGTTTCAATCTTTATGGGATGCTGTGAATAAAAACAAACTGCATAAGTTCAAAAAAACTGTAGTCTATACTCATCTGAACAGCCGGAAACGTTTCGATCAAACCATGATCAGGCGATGTAGAATCGGCCATACACGATTAACTCACGAACATTTGCTAAAAAAAAAAGAGCCAGTCCCAAGGTGTGCTCCATGCCATGTTGATCTCACGGTGAAACATATTCTTATCGAATGCATAGATTTTAAGATTGTAAGAGATGCTTTTTATCGAGCGACTACTTTGGAAGATCTTTTTAGTCGGGTGAGGGAGGAGCGTTGGATTACTAAGTTAGTGACTTGAGTACTTAGAATTTTGTTTGATCGTCGCTATGTAGCTGAAATATTGCTGAACGGGACATTAAACCTTAATTCTCTCTCTCTCCCAAATATGCATGTATACCACTTAAAAGCCATCCTCCAATCGATGAATCTTAAATACCAATTTTTGGGTCAGTCCTATCACACTATCGAACCACCGGTAAAACGCATAAATGGTTCTGTTGTGTCTTTTGTTGATTTTTATTTCATTTAGAGATGTCTGGGTACTTTTGTTAGGAAATTCAGCTTGTTTTGAAAAAATTCTACGAATCACCATGTTGTAGACCCATAAGAGCAGGAAAATGAACGTCCTCTACTCCCTTAATAAATTATAACCGTCGCTTGCTTCCCAGTTGTATATTTCGCTTTTTGGGCTTCACCGTGTTGCATTAACCCAAACGTCCATCAGTCGTGTTATCCATTCCGCCTGGATTGAAGGAGATATCAAAGGTAGGGGCTATTTCGTTGGCTTAACCTAATACAATCCATGCTGGTCGAATAGACATCAATGGGATAGTGTGCTCAATAACAACGTCCTCCATAATTGTGCAGGTCTGAATACTCCGTACTCCCCTACCTGTAGGCAGATTAGAGCTGCACAGTTATTACTGGAACTGTCAATAACAGCCAATGAACGGACGGCAATTTAGGGCGATGCGCAATCTTTCGTGGGATCTTGGTATATCTCGACGAAGGCCAAGTTCATACGGAGAAAAGCTGGAGGAAAAACACTTTGAAGTCCCCGAGGGAAACCACATGGGGACGCCTCTCAACTCAAAAAAACGACGGATACGCCTATGATTTCAAAACAAGCAAAGGGATGAAATATACAACACATTACCTTCTTCCTATAATCCGCTCAAATACGGACATATTCGGAGAGATCATGGGGTCCCGATTGTACTTCGGAATATGTCCGAATCAACCGGTGCGTAATCGTTATGTCTTCTAAGATATCCGTCATGACACGGGTTTGATAGACGAGCCATGACTATGGATCATGCATATATAACAAGGGATATTTGTAGGACGTTCGGTGATATTAACCTTTGGGTAAAATGGATAAGGTGATCCACTCCCCCTCCCACCCCCGCCCCCGCACACACGCCTCTCTTGACAACATATGGATTAGTGTCATAAATATATCAAATATTTTATTAAATTGATATAAATAATATTCTATAGCGACATATACAATTGGGGAGAGTTGATAGAATATTGATTTATTAGGACTGATTCGATTTATTATAATGTAATAATCTAGTACATACATGTACATATAGATTTCAGTTACACGAAATTAAATAATGGTTGGGAAAATGTTCCCTGTCCCATTTCGGTTGGAGGAAGGATTTTGTTGGCGCCGAGAGTTTGATTTTTTTTTTGGGGTGACATGTTTTTTTGGTAAAAGTCAAATTTCCGAATGTATACGTCTCAAAATAAAATTACCAAAGTAGATCAAGAAACACTTTTTTGACCAGCGATGAAAATATGTACGGTGCAACTGAAGTGCGAGATTACTTTGTGTCCAAAACTGTGGTTTATAGAGTATAGATTACATTATGTTCTAATTCGTTGCACTCAAACGAACACAAAATATTTATTATTTCAACATCCGCTCTTTATTACAAATAGAGTAGCCAAGGCCCCCCGAGCCCGGCCGCGCGGTACAGGAAATCAAAACGGTTTTCTCAGAAAATTTAAGAAACCTACTTCGATACCGGACGCCGCCCAGGCAAAAACAGAGATAAAACCTCGCTAGGAAAACTCTGAAAACCTGTGTTCGTAGCAGTGCGCCAAGCATCTCTCGTAAAAGGATGACGAACTCCATCCCAAACAAATGATCTTTGATTTACAAAAAATGTTCTTGTTTGTCAGGCTACATTGATATGATATTCAGATGTCAAAACAGCTTGTCTTTCAGTAAATCAGATCGGGCTCGTATTCCATGAAGGTCAACATCCTCTGCAAAAACAAAATAAAACACAAAACAGAAATCCGTCATCGTAAATCAATCGAGAAACATGTACCGCAACGGCCTGGCTTGGCCTGGACTTCGATGAGATATCTCTGGCTCCCTGCCGTATATATACCCTTACTCTTACGCAAGAAGACTGCCTTCGTGCAGCATATACTAATTCACAGCTAATCTCCTGAAAACTCACAAAAGAATCAACACACCTGTGCGACTGAATACAAATTACCTGGGTGAAAATCCCACACAGGTGACCCCCACAATAAATTCCAAACGCTATATCGCGTGGCCTCATTAGCATACCATATGTCGCGTAAAATAGCGCTAGGTTAACTCGCTCCTGTACCAATGATAAATATATTGAGAAAATAAGTTACACAGGATTCGAGTCTCAACGAAATATAAATAATATCAACGTCGCACGCAAAGGAGTATTTGATTTGTACATAAAAACAATCTTATTGCATTGGGAGCATACTTTGATATAAATATATCCATGTCAAACTTGAACAGAGAATCAGTTCGCTGCGACATGACAAGAGATCGATTTCATTGGATATCCGTCTTCATTGCTCAACATCAACTATAGCGCCGTTACCATGGAAACTTCAGAAAAGAGCTATTACGAAGGAAACCACTGTCAATGTAGAGGACATTCTCAAATAGCTGTCATAATATGGAGACTTTCAATAAGGATGAATGTTTAAGTAATGTACTGAGAGGATATCGTCTTCATGAGAGAGATCTGACTCATTCATAGACGCGGCTCTAATCAAAGAGAACATTTAATCAGCACGATAAGTGTTCTTTGCTCTTGAAAGACTTCTGAAGCCAACAATTGAAATTACCCTTCAATATGTTCAAACATCTGGACACGGCATCTAATCAGACGACAACAGAAAGAAGAAATTCAACACTTTTCACACCTGTAAATATTGACGCACCGGAGTATAAATACGATCGCGACTGATCGAAGACAACGGTCGGAGATGGGCAATTTCACGAACGAAAGTTATACGGACGGTGGGGCTGAGGCCTCCGCGGCCTCCTATGCTGCATTGTGCATCATCATTCCATCTGCTTTGGCGAACATCATCGCGATTATTATCTTCACACGGTCCTTGAAAAGAAACTCCTTCATTGTAAACATCTTCCTTTTAGGCCTTAGTTGGACTGATTTGATGGGTTGTTTGTACGGAATATACGCCATCACTGCTCCGCTATATCGACATGTTTTTACTCCACCGTTTTGTATGTTTATCACCTTTATGGGCTCATTTTTAGCCCTTATTTCGGCTCTAATCGCCGCGCTTCTTGCCGTTGACAGATACTTCGCCTTATGCCGACCGTATCGCTATGATTCGATTTTTACCAAAAAACGTGCCGTCGTTGTTCTGATGTTGGTAGTACTTCTAGCCACTGCTATTTGTATGCTGAATCTTGTTGGATTTGGAGTATCTCATACTATTGTTACAAGTGAAGGTGGCACCGAAAATGTCGTCTGTTCCAGTCAAATTTACCAAGAATCACCGCAGCACAGGGTGTTCGGGTTTCTCTACGGTATTTCTGGAACTTCGATACTGCTTGTGGTTGTCTTCTGCAATGTCCGGGTGATCGGGGCGGTTCTGAAGATGAGAAGGAATATATTGACCATAGGGGCTATCGTCAACCGGCCTATCCCACCAAACCAATCCATCGAGAAGGAAGTTAATTTTGCCCGAGTTATGGTTGGCCTCTCTGTCATTCTCTTGGTCAGTTGGGCGCCATTCATGGTAAGCAGGCCTTCAAGTGCCTCCTATATTTCCTATATTTTCCTTTATTTTTGAGTCATTCCTATATTTTCCTATATTTCACTCAAAACCTCCTATATTTCCTATATTTTGACTTTTTCTCATGAAAACCTTCACCAATGCTCTGAAATGAGTCAATTTGGCATGGGGAAAATACATTTCAATTTATCTTTCTTGAACCAAGCATCAGAACGTGTCTCCTCAACCACAACAACTATGACAGCATTCAGTGGAAATAATTTAATTAAACACCAAAAAACTACTAATTTTGGAACATACAATGTAGTAGTGACCTGTCTTACACTTCCTTATTTCCTATATTTTCCTATATTTTATTAAGAAAATTCCTATATTTCTCCTATATTTTGGCAAATTTCCTCCTACATTCTCTCCTATATTTTTACTGTGAGCCACTTGCAGGCATAAGTAAGTTAACCCATCCAAATGTTTTAGGTTAAATATCGTCAGGTATTTCCGCCGATCTGTACATGTCTCTATTTTTTCTAAAATTTACACGTCTGGTTTTGAAGACGTTGGTTGGTCTCATATATCAACGCAAGTTCCAAGTGTGAACGTAGTAATCAGCTTGGTGAAATGTAGACCGTTATAAGTAAATCGCACGGATTCTATAGCCGCCTTGCCTGTACTTTCGAGCTTGTGAAAAGTCAACGGTTAGCTCATGTGTTAAGTTGTGAATAACTTTTATAAGTTCAATTGCACAGGGTGATGTCATAACCCTACCTGGCCTGGGCTTTTTGGGACCTGTCCTGACCTGTCTACCCCCTCCCTCACCCTAATTATTTGTGTTACCCCTTGAGCTATGGGGCTGAAACTTACCACAATATACCCTTTATGTAGTTCTTCCGCAAATGATACATGATAAATTAGTAAATATTAATGTGATGTGAAATGAAATAGTTTTTGCCTACTTTTCAGCGCGGAAAAGCAGAAATTTCGAAGGAAAATGACAACAACAAGAATCCCTTTTCTGGTATCCCACGTGACCGCCATCTTCAATTTACCCATGATCCTCTGATCGGGGGCGGGGGGTATGCAGATAGACTAAAAATGAACCCAATATGATCAACTATAAAGTCACGAAGATTCAGCTCTCAATTTTTTGTCGTTCCGGAGATAGCCATTTTGTCATTATACGGTCTTGCGACTGTGGATGCGGAAATTCCCTGCGAAAGAGAGCTGCATATTGAATATTCGATCTGCCGCATGTTGCTGATTCACGTACTCAACAGCGATCATCCATTTGACGTTATCACACCAAAATGCATGCTGATAACTCGGTTAATGAATATTACATAAATTCCACGAAAAAGCTGACCGCTAAAAACAGCCCTTTTTCGCATAAAATTCACTCCACATTCTTTCGTAGACCATATATTAGCATGCTGTTTGTTCTGTTCACTTCCTATGATCTCCGGGGACATGTCAATAACAGAGAAGATGTGTTTTAATCGCGAAATATTTTTCGCGCAATTTTTGAACCGGAAGAAATTGTCAAGGAAGAAAAGTTGCATTTAACTGAAAACTATACTATTTTGAAACCTCTGTATAGAAAAGATATGCATGTGACAGGAACTGTATATACCTTGGTAAAAATAAGAGTTCAGAGTTTTAGTGTTATAATTAGAAGTGATAAATTCACCCTATGAATATTTTTTTGGAGAAAATGTGTAATTAATTAAGCTCTTTGACCGAGAAGATTTAAAAAGCGCATCCGTCACGATTTATTGGTGATTCCGTCAAGGACTAGATTTAACCCTGTGATGATCCAATCGCGTTTTTCTCACGAGGAAAAAAATCTTATCATCCTTGGATACTGTATGTTAGTAAGAGATGTCATATAAGAATAATCAGAATGAAACAGAGCAGCAAAAAAATAGACCAGCAACACCAGTCAAGAGGCATGTCCGTTTCAGGTGATTCCGTCACGAACATTTCGAGGCATGATTTACTGAAAATGCTGGATCATCTGTAGATTTTGCATGAATCAGTAAACAGATGTCATATAGAATAGCAAACTAAACATAAATCTACATGGGTATGACCACGGAACTTCCGAGTACATGGCTTTGAATAAAAAAAAGTCTTCCCAACGGTGATTCCGTCACGGTGGAATTGATGATTACACGACCCACTCCGAGCAAGAGGAGGGTACCGGACAAAAATATATTTGAAAAAGGACTGAAATGTGAATTATTGTTCCACTGGTGTATTGTGCCCACAGTGAGAAGATCCACTGGGGGCGGGGAGTAGGTCAGATGTCTAATCATCCATTCGAAATGGCTCGAATTAAACATTTTTACTCCAGAATATCGTAGGTTTTCACTTATGAAAACTAAACGTAACGTATTCTTCCTTTTTTCTAGATGAACACTTTACTGGTCCAGTGTGGGGTGGTATTGTCGTCATCTTACAAGTCTTCGTCTCACATCTTGGTCAGTCTGAACTTCCTTATAGACCCATTCGTATTTCTTATGCTGAGGAAATCCTACCGAAGAGAAGCTACACAGTTGGTGTGTTGTTGTTGCTTTATCAAGAGGCCAACATCAGTGGATAACTGGACAGCACAGACCGAAAGCCGGGCTATGCCAATGAGGCCAACAACAACATACATTGGGTGATTGTTTGAACCCGGAACACCTGGTGCTGTTACTATGTATCACCGGGGGAAACAACACCTACATGTAGTGCTGTTGCTATGTATGACTGGGGAAAACAACACCTGGTGCTGTAACTACATGTATGTTTCAACGGAGTAAAGAAGGCCTGGTCCTCTTACTATATACCACCGGGGGAAACAACATCTGGAGTTGTTACTACATGTATGTATCACCGGGGGAAACAACACCCGGTGCTGTTACTATGTATCACCGGGGGAAACAACACCTGGTGCTGTGAATATGTATCGCCTGGGAAACAACACCTGGTGCTGTTATTATGTATTGCCGAGGGAAACAACACCTGGTGCTATTACTATGTATCATCGGGGGGGACTTCCGGCGTTGTTATTGTGTACCATCTGGAAAAACACTGACCGTCATGTAAATATCTATGTAAAGTATGGGAATAAAATCCCGAGATGAAGCCGAAAATAAATATTATAACTATGATTTTCATTCTAAGTTTATCCTATTGGAGATGCGTTTGTGAAAAGGAATAATTTATTCCAAATTATCGTGACCTGGAATCTCGAATGCAAGACACTGTACAATAAGACACTCCAGTAAATAATCTATATAGACGATTAGTCATTAATGCAACATAGCTCTTCGCTCACTCTGACTCCAACGGCGAATCAAGGATGACCGCACATGTTAGGACTGTGGCATGTCCACTGATGTGACAAGCTATCGGTCGGCCTATCTAATGAGGGGTATGATGGCCGAGAACCTCTATGATGGCCGAGAGGGGCCATCGCGTCTTTCATTTCTAATTTAACGCGATGGAGCGATGGAGCTATGCGATGCGCGATGGAGCTATGCGATGGAGCGATGGAGCTATGCGATGAAAAGTCGATGAAAAGTCGCGCTATGCGATGCGCGATGAGGCTATGCGACGGAGCTATGCGATGCGCGATGGAGCTATGCGATGGAGCGATGGAGCTATGCGATGAAAAATCGCGCTATGCGATGCGCGATGAGGCTATGCGATGGAGCTATGCGATGCGCGATGGAGCTATGAGATGGAGCGATGAAGCTATGCGATGAAAAGGCGATGGAGCGATGGAGCTATGCGATGGAGCTATGCGATGAAAAGGCGATGCTGAGCTTATGCGGAGCGATGGAGCTATGCGATGGAAAATTCCAGAAAATGAAAGACGCGATGAAAAATGCGATGAAAAGGCGATGGAGCTAGCGGAGCTATGCGATGAAAAGGTTGTGATGGAGCGATGGAGCCGATGGGAGCGATGGAGCTATCAGAAATGAAAGACGTGATGAAAATGCGATGGAGCGATGGAGCGATGGAGCGATGCGATGAAAAGGCGATGGAGCGATGGAGCGATGGAGCTATGCGATGGAAAATCAGAAATGAAAGACGCGATGAAAATGCGATGAAAAGGCGATGGAGCGATGGAGCGATGGAGCTATGCGATGAAAAGGCGATGGAGCGATGGAGCGATGGAGCTATGCGATGGGGCTATGCGATGGAGCTATGGAGCTATGCGATGGAGCGATGGAGCGATGGAGCTATGCGATGGAGCGATGAAGCGATGGAGCTATGCGATGGGGCTATGCGATGGAGCTATGCGATGGAGCTATGCGATGAAAAGTCATTGCGCAAAGTAAGAAGCAAACAATACAATATCTTTGAGCGTGACAAGAGTAATCCATGTCAGTGAAGGATTTTATCGGGGAATATTTGGCTAACACAGTAGAATAATCACCTGCTGGGCTCTTTTTTCGATTTATCGCATATTAAATTGGACCGGTTTCGCTGGTAAAAACCGAAATTTCTCGAAAACCGTACATCATAGAATGGCGAGATTTGGACATAATTGGGATGGCATAGAGGCCTAGAAACGCGTCTTTCATTTTTTTTTTTAATTATCAAATCTTTAGCGAGATATTCCGGCTTTAGCAGTGTTCGGTAAGTTTAACGATATTTCTTCGGTTTTGGGGCTCTAGTGAGAAAACTAAGAAAAACGAGAAAACTGAGAGACGCGTTTCTAGATGGAGCTGTCGATTTTCACGCAGTTATATTTGATACTTTTCTTGAAATTGACATTTGAAAATGATCGGTAGAATTTACGAAGAGCAAAGTTCAAATATGAATGATAGACTTAATTATATTCAAAGTTTAAACGTATGAACATGTCTAGAATTCTTAGAAAACAGGCTTTCTAAAAATATATAGTTTTATATACATAATCTATAAAGCAAAGGCGAGAATGAGAGAAATGTCATTGAGCGAGTGTTGATCAGTACAGGTGGATAGCTTAACTTACAGTTTTGGAACAATAATTCTGCCATATTATATCAAGGCGACAAAACGTTATAATCAGCCTGTTGTGTGAAGATGGGTAGAACGAGGTTGTTTAATGGGGAGCGGTTATGGGAGGATGGAATAAATTTTGTTCGGAAAAATTACATGAACATCTCTGGTGCGAGAGCCGCACGAGCGGAGTATAGGCGACTTTTACGTATAAGCTTACGACCTTGACACATTTTAACGTACACAATACTGTTATTCTAAATAATGCCCCGAGAATAAAATCCGTATAGTTCTTAAGTCCCGCAGAAGTTTACGGTACAGCCTTCTCCTTTTCACAAATACTGCCCACCATCTTCCCTGAGGGAAGTCGATGAACTTGTGATATAGCCGACATGCCTTCGGTGAGATACCTGCCCACCTACACACTTTTAACGTTGTTTTTTTTTCTAAAGATATTCTGTCAATGTGTTACGTGAACACCTGGTATGCAAAACCCTGAAAATTGCCCATTTGTCATATACTATTCAATGCAAACATATAGTTCATTCTGTTCGTTGCAAGGAAAAGGGGAAAACATCTTGGAACTTTTTGACCTGTGATTAAAAAATACAAAGGATGGCAAACGTCGACTTGATTGGCTAGCGTTGATGGCGGCGTGCAGATCACATAATTTTGTTTACACGGCTGATGAGCATACTCAAGCCTAAAATCGAGAAGTACGTTATAAAGCTCCCATGTATGTTTACTAACTCAGTGAATTTGGAATTGTCGAAGCAATGGAACGGAACTGGTCGCCAGCAAATTCACGAGATAAGCACATTACACTGCAGAAAAAATTACCAGCCTATTCCGGTGTCACACTGGTGAAAGAAGATGTCATGTTTACATGCGAAAAAACCCTCTTGCTGTCCCGTCTTTGAAGCGAAAAAAATATTTCTCCATATCAACATAGAAAGCTGTGTTTCATGCGTAGTAAATAGCTTACACGCTTAAAACTAGAGTGTTGAAACTTACTCGTAAAGTGTTGAAATGACTCTTTAAGTGTGTCCACATGGACTGCTCGTTTAAGTGTTGTCCCTGTGGACACACTTGAAGGGTTATTTCAACTCTTTACGAGTAAGTTTCAATACTTTAGTTTTAAGCGTGTAGTTTTATACCATAAATGCTCGTATTCAAAAGTGACGTAAAACCGCATCGGTGAACGTTTGAAATTGAAGTTTGGTTGTTTTAATATCTTCTGCATACATTTGAACACCTCCAACCGAAATCTAATGCAATGTTCTTATCTACCGTGATCACATATTGAAATTTTCATGTTTAAAATAATTGTTAATTTCTCTGTTCACTTTGGCGATGGTGTTTGCGCAATGACTTTTCATCGCATAGCTCCATCGCATAGCTCCATCGCTCCATCGCTCCATCGCATCGCATAGCTCCATCGCTCCATCGCTCCATCGCTTCCATCGCATTTTCATCGCGTCTTTCATTTCTGATTTTCCATCGCATAGCTCCATCGCTCCATCGCTCCATCGCTCCATTTTCATCGCATAGCTCCATCGCTCCATCGCTCCATCGCCTTTTCATCGCATTTTCATCGCGTCTTTCATTTCTGATTTTCCATCGCATTTTCATCGCGTCTTTCATTTCTGATTTTCCATCGCATTTTCATCGCGTCTTTCATTTCTGATTTTCCATCGCATAGCTCCATCGCTCCATCGCTCCATCGCCTTTTCATCGCATAGCTCCATCGCTCCATCGCCTTTTCATCGCATTTTCATCGCGTCTTTCATTTCTGATTTTCCATCGCATAGCTCCATCGCTCCATCGCCTTTTCATCGCATAGCTCCATCGCTCCATCGCTCCATCGCCTTTTCATCGCATAGCTCCATCGCTCCATCGCTCCATCGCCTTTTCATCGCATAGCTCCATCGCGCATCGCATAGCTCCATCGCATAGCCTCATCGCGCATCGCATAGCGCGACTTTTCATCGACTTTTCATCGCATAGCTCCATCGCTTCATCGCATAGCTCCATCGCGCATCGCATAGCTCCATCGCATAGCGCGACTTTTCATCGACTTTTCATCGCATAGCTCCATCGCTTCATCGCATAGCTCCATCGCTCCATCGCATAGCTCCATCGCGCATCGCATAGCTCCATCGCTCCATCGCGTTAAATTAGAAATGAAAGACGCGATGGCCCCTCTCGGCCATCATAGAGGGGTCAACTATAGTTGTGACTTCCTGTTATCCTTTCGTTTTCAGGAAGTCTTTCAGAGATTTCCCGTGTACTGACCCTGTCTACAGTATAGAAATAAATGGCATTGGTTGACCAAAGTGACGCCCCAGGGCTTGTCGTTTACATCTCTACAACAAGTACCTACAAGGTGTATAATATGTACACCTCTCAGTAGCGTTTCGTGTATAGTTCTAATTTTAGTTGGAGAGCACAAACGTGAACATATCACATATATACGCGGGTGTACTACTACATAATGAATCTATTCAAGGTAAATCGATCGTTTGTAGTTACCTGATCAGCTTCAAAAAATTATATTTGATGTTTCGACGCGAAAAATCGTCATTAAAAATTTTGACTGCCGTCATGGTTAGTTCTAGTCTATGAGCTAGTTGGGTTGCTCGGTATGATACCGTTTTGATGTCAAGCTGTTCCTGGATATGGCGTGTCAGTTTATAACGATTTCCTATTAACCCTCGTGGCACACATCTCGAATTTAGCCTTGATGTTTCCCACGGAAGATTATTCGAACAGACCGAAAATAGCCCAGAACGCTTACCCAACAAAGACATAATTTTTCAAAACATTTTGCGAAAGGTGATATTAAGACGTTTTGAAAACATTTAAGTAGGGCTCTAAACCATCAATAAAACTTTATTGGAAAATATTATCCATAACCTTTCTAAAAATAAATTTAACATCAAAACATCATTATAACATTTATGGAATGTTACCTTGACTCGTTTTAATAACGTCATCAGCAAACATTTTCCCATAAAGTACACGTTCAGATCTAGATCAGACCTAATGTAGGTAAATGGGCTATTTTCAGCGATGTCAGATGAGTAGACGTTTTCTTTCTTTACTCTATCAGAATATGCCCTTTGTGGCACCTAAAAGCTGACTTTGAGATAAGGGTGGCTAAAACTCTCGCAAAATCTCGGAGATTTCGTGGTAGTTCATCAAAATAAAAAAAAATACACAGGGTGCTTAGCGCTATACTCCATTTTGCATGGAACGATGCCAAGTACAGCTCGCAAGCAAACAGTAGGCCTAGCTATTTGCTATCATTTGAAATACGGTTAAAAAAAACTAGAGGAAACATAACCAGCTCTGTTCAAGGGAGAGCGATGCTGGCATTATTCTCGTGTTATATGACATAATCAAAAAGGATATATCTAATGTATAGAACTGAGGCAAGTTTGAGGAAATTTTCTGTCGTAATATGAAGAAATGAAGATTTGTCGTAAAATAGAAATTTGATTTCTAGAAGTTATTCGTTCATTTGAGGGATGTTGTTGTAACATGATTGACAAGTCAGAGAAAGCGGAAGATTCGCACGCATCATTCAGGTTATCCTGGTGCTATATGGACGCAAATCTGATGAATATATGTGAAAAACATTTTTTAGAACATCTTCAACTATGTCAATTTCAATTCTCTATTTCAAAATATGCTACAAGGAGTGGTCCCTCATTAGGGCTAAGTGCATGAAAGTTGATCAGATCTATAATGTTTTGGTGTCTTGGGAAATATTTCCAACAGCCATCTACGTAAACAGAGTTCCCACTGGTATTTAAATTTTATATTACTAATTCCAAGGAATTAAAAGTACTTCAATTTCCAGATTTTTGTCTGTTGCTCCTGGAAAGTCCTTGTATTTTTGATGACAAATTTTTGTTGTTGTTGGTTACGTTATTTTCTACCATTCTCCTGCATTCATTCAAGTATTGGGGATGTAAGAAATCTCTGTGTATGTATAATGGTTGAAAAGCGCTGAAAGTTCTGTAAAAATATTTTTGAAAATCCATGAAAATTTCCTTTGAGCTACTTGACAATATTCTCCGAGATGCCATGACAAGCCAATCACGACAAATTTTCTGCCGTTTCAATGCGCTACTTATTGGCGTTTGCCTTTATTTCTGTTCAGAGGTTGCGCGAGTGGGTCTTTTGCTATTTTCTGTGACCCCACAAAGCCAGACTATAATCGGAACCTTTGAACTTTCTGGAGAAGACCGTTTACCATGCACCATGTCTGGGTAGTGTACATTATTTGGTTTATCTATATTATTCACTGTGGTATATGTTACATGAGATCCTGGATGTAAGTTACAAGGGACGTCATTTCTGTGTGGTTTCACTCATCTATTGAGTAGCCCTGTGCAAGATATAATATTCCGTGATATTATATCTGAGTTTACCAAGATTGTTTTAACAGATGACCATAAGAGATCATATAGGTCTCACCGCACCCTTTTGACGGCATTTTTCTCAAAATTGAGATATTGCGTTCTAAAAAAATACCAGGTTCACAGATGCTTTAAACCCAACAAAATATACCAAACTGATAAATAGGCCGACCAGCTGAAGTCCACGAGTTATAATTGGTTATGCAAATGAAGATCCTTCTGAGCCGTGAAAAAATGAAAAAAAATCGTGAGTATACACAAAAGAACGATTTTCCGAAAGAGCTAAAAAATTTAAATATATCTTATATACAGAATTCCATCGGTATGTAGCGTACATGATATTACATAATAAGAAAAAAGATATCAGTGGAAAATTCACGGACACGCAAAAACTCCGGAATGAAGTCCTTTATCTGTATCAATCTAGATTTAGACAAAATTACTTTATAGATAACATATTCATTGAAATTGAGGTGCGGTTTCATAAACTAACCTAATTTTATATGACTATCAAAGAGGCAAGCGCTATTTTCCGAACATTTGTATCAGGAGATCAATATATATCCAAATTAAATATTCGCTTGATTCTACCCTTGAAGGATCTCTTCTAATTTGAGGCGTTTCTCCTGGTTTTTCGTCTTGAGCTGATCTCCATGGTAACGGAAGTCATACAGCTAACATGTGCTGTTCGAAGTTCCAGCGTGATACTGCGCTTTTAACATGGATGTCAATATGGATTCCTAGCAGTGCGTATGGAGGTACTATGTTCTACATTATAGTACGAGACCGTGCCGAATGGAACCCAGCTGTCTCCCCTTCTCTGGCACTTTCGCGAGACTTTTTATCCGGGTTACGGTCAATCAGGAAATATCGATTAGAATTTGGCGGAGAGATGCAATCATCCGCCCGAAAAGGTCAGATCGGAAAAAGCTAAATTAAGATATATATGCAATTTAACCATTTGCGGTTCTGTTTGAATTGTCCGTCGTTCTCCTTTCCTCAGAATAACCCCCCACCTCCCGCAAATCAACATAATTATCCGCCTCTAGGACCCCATCGCCCCTACAAACATGTACTTCACCTAACGAAATCGTTTTACAGGAAGAAAATTGGAGAGCTGAGCGACCTCATAGCTCATTATATCGGGGGAAATTGCGAGCATGTTGGCGTAAACCCCGAGCAAAGCATCATGGGGAAAATTCAAAATAACGGCATTGGCGGTTGAACTGAAAAAGTGTGTTTTCGTCGTTTATCTTCGTAATTTATTTTTCTGCGAATAATCGCTTATGACTATTTTATTTCGCATTTGCTGAGCAGTGTTTGTAGAGAATATTGTATAAATGAGAAAATTCAAAAAAAACAAAAAAAAATTACATCACGGTGATGCCATCGTAGTGGCCAGTTTAGAATTGGTTCGCGTTTTCCGGTAGATCTTGATACAGATATTTAGTGTGATAACAGTTTTCTGGCCTCAAAGATAAGAAAAATATTTGGTAGGGCGGATTTCATCTTCATTTTATCAAGCTAATTTCTACGTTCCCACTTCGGACTTCCCTTGATATATCTGGCCACCTCCAGTGTTCAAAGAACATATAAACAGACACGAGACGTCACTGACCTCGAAAACATTTGAATTTCGAAATGTGTCGTAGGAGAGCGTTATTGATTGGCTGACCTATGTAATGGGCTAATACAAACACCATATTAGGATGAATGACGCCGTTACTTGAGGATAACGTCACTCTACCCACAATCGGTGTGTAGATTCTGATTGGTTCGTAGGTGATTTTTTCACCTCGCATTTTGAACACTGAAGGGGGTAAGATAAATCGAGGCAGGTTCGAAGTGGAAACGTAGAAATTGACTGGATAAAATAAGGATGGGCGTATTCAGTCTCGCGCCCACATCTAAAGTCCGGCCGGATAAGGTAAATGAAGGATAAACTTGAAGGATAATATGTTTAGATTTAATACAAACTGGAGATTCTAAAGAAGGAAATTGAAAAACGGAGATGGCAGAAATCCGAGGTGAAAATGGAAGATAGTTTCCACAAAGTGAGCAATTGTTCCAATTCGAGTATCAGGTTTTTGCAAACCGCGCATGCTCAGTGAGAGGACGGGAGAACGGTAAAACAGCTGCGATTATCGTTCAATCATATTATGATACATTATATATACATGTACATCATATACGATAGTCTTAGAGAGGTTTAATTAGCGGAGAAGCCGAGTTTTCACAATGCATGCTTGACAGGTCATCGTATTTAATCTATCGATAATTGTTAGCCTCCAGGAATGAAGCATCCGACATATACGGTAATCATTATGTTTGTCTCAGTTGTGGTGAGCAGTTTCGTTGTCATGTTGAATCTCATCTCTTATAAATGGGTGGCTGTCAAGAAATAAATAAATACCTCAGCGAAATGCTTAAAATAAGTCAATTACATGTACGCGGATTCTAAATTTGAAATTAAACCTTTCATGTCTGCGCTATGCATGAAGTTGATTAAGGTACAGGCCTATTCCGCGTTCCTGAGCACAGCAGTACAGGGATTGATGAGCACGGATGGCGTGTGAGGAAGACTGGAAACTTCGCACCTGAGAACCTCCTAATGACAGTCCTCCAAGGTATACAGACACAGGTTGTGAGTCAGGCTGCATCAGTTGAGATAGAACAAGGTCGAATATTGATAGAATCGTTATCATAATGGGTTATTCTTTAACGGTACAAAAGTGCGGTCTCCATTTTGTTTTCAAATACCAGTAAAGTCGGAACTCGTAACCGTTACTAAATGACAAATCTCCCGGCATATTCAGGCCAAAACGTCATGGTAAGAACAGGCCTGAGACCCTCTGACAGCCTGTCGTAAGAGGCGACTATAACTTAGGCACCCGTGGGGTTCCCGGGCGTGAAAAGGAATAGGACCCGACACGTAGGGTCCCGGGTGTTAAACGGCATAGGACCCTACCCGTGTGGTTCCCGGGTGTGAAAAGTAATAGGAACCAAACGTCGTGATATGACTGAAATATAGTTGAAAGCGACGTTTAATCATATTCACTCACTCACTCACTCAGGCCAAAACAGGATATTAATAAATCCGTGAACGTTCAGCTACTAAGGGAGGGAACTTATGATGCCTTATCGCCTGAAATGTGAACGTTAGTGACCATTTTCTTCATGTATATAGACATTATTGGCTTTCCGATATATTTATGGTCTATTTGAATGTGTGTGACTCGTGATGTATAAAATATAAATGTTAATTGAGAGAGTACTGGGAATGGTATATCTACTGAGTATACATAATATATCATATGTTCAATTACTCAATATTTGTTGAATACGTTTTGGGAGAAACCTGCTTTCGGAATTTCTCATCTTTTCGGAGATAGTGTAGAAATTTTGTGGGGAGGAGTGTCATGATTCCCCCCGCCTCCACCCCCGATACGAAAGAAAGAAAGAAAGAAAAACAAAACTAAGAAAGAATGAAGAAAAACACAAAATGAAAAACAAACCAGAAATGCAATGCAAGTTGAATAAGACTCTGATCGGTCTAGAGCGCCATTTAATTCGTTAGCGGCTCTGAGCACCGACTAGCCCTCTGCGGACAATTTTGATCGTGCATGGAAAGTAACGTACGTTCATATGCATGATGCCGGTTGGTGTTCACGTTATTTTATCAACGAAACAAGAAATTAATTTTCTTCATACGAATTCCGTTGTTCGCTTGTCCAATATGTCATAGGCCTACACGCTATAGGTTGTTTCTGGTTGCATGCTACCTTTACAGGCCGTACCCGACCTTGTATTTCAAACAATACACGGCCTAACGAGCTATGGTTAAACAGGAGCTCAATATGACATTGGGGCGAGGGGTCTGGTGGGGACTTTTAGCTCCCCCCTCCCGGGCCCCATAATTCTGCCGAAAGTACTTCGTTCACCAAGTAATTCCCTGCAAGTAACCGTAATGACGGGCGGGGTAGAGGGGTTTTCTCACATTTTTAGCTCATCTGGGCCGAAGGCCCGATGGGCTTATGTCATGGCCTGACTGTCCGTCGTCCGTCGTGCGTCGTCCGTTGTGCGTCGTGCGTCGTCCGTTGTGCGTAAACATCTTCTTCTCTGAAACCGCTTGGCCGATTAAGCTGAAACTTGGCATGCATGTTCCCCCCAATGAGTACACCAGAATTTGTTCATGCCGTGTCGATACGATTTTAAATATGGCCGCCATGGCGGCCATCTTGAATTTGCCATTGAAACATTGTTATCGCGATTTCTCAGGAACTACTGCATAGATCTTTCTCAAATTTGGTACACAGGTTCCCCTTGGGGTCTAGTTGTGCAAGATACCTGTTGTGGTCTGATTCACAAATCCAATATGGCCACCAGGCGGCCATCTTGGATTTCCCCATGAAACATTGTTATTGCAATTTCTCAGGAACTACTTTGTGGATCTTCCTCAAATTTGGTACACAGGTTCCCCTTGGGGTCTAGTTGTGCAAGATACCTTTTCTGCTCTGATTCGAACATCCAATATGGCCACCAGGCAGCCATCTTGGATTTCCCTATGAAACTTCGTTGTCGTGATTTATGAGGAAGTACTGCATGGATCTTTCTCAAATTTGATACACAGGTTCCCCTTAGTGTCTAGTTGTGCAAGATACTTTTGTGGTCTGATTCAGAAATCCAATATGGCCACCAGGCGGCCATCTTGGATTTCGAGATGAAACATTGTTATCTCGATTTCTCAGGAAGTACTGCATGGGTCTTTCTCAAATTTGGTACAGAGGTTCCCCTTGGGGTCTAGTTGTGCAAGATACAATTTGTGGTCTGATTGAAAAATCCAATATGGCCACAAGGCGGCCATCTTGAGTTTGCCAGTGAAATCTTGTCATCATTATTTTTCGTTAACTACTGCATGGATCTTTCTCAAATTTGGTACACAGGTTCCTCTTGGGGGTCTAGTTGTACAAGATACCTTTTCTGCTCTGATTCGAACATCCAATATGGCCACCAGGCGGCCATCTTGGATTTCCCTATGAAACTTCGTTATCGTGATTTATCAGGAAGAACCGCATGGATCTTTCTCAAATTTGATACGCAGGTTCCCCTTGGGGTCTAGTTGCGCAAGATACAATTTGCGGTCTGATTGAAAAATCCAATATGACCACCAGGCGGCCATCTTGGATTTCCAGATGAAACATTATCGCGATTTCTCAGGAACTACTGCATGGATCGTTCTCAAATTTGGTACAGAGGTTCCCCTTGGGGTCTAGTTGCGCAAGATACAATTTGTAGTCTGATTGAAAAATCCAATATGGCCACCAGGCGGCCATCTTGGATTTCCAGATGAAACATTGTTATCGTGATTTCTCAGGAACTACTGCATGGATCTTTCTCAAATTTGGTACAGAGGTTGCCCTTGGGGTCTAGCTGTGCAGGATACCATATATGGTCTGATTGAAAAATTCAATATGGCCACCAGGTGGCCATCTTGGATTTCCCCATGAAATTTTGTTATCGTGAATTCTTAGGATATTACTGCATGGATGTTGATACACAGGTTCCCCTTGTGATCCAGTTGTGCAAGATACCTTTTTTTGGTTCATTTCGAAAATCCAATATTGCCGCATCTTGAATTTCCCATGAAACTTTATCATAAAATCTCAGGAAATAACTGCATGGATCATTTTATAGTGTTCAGGGGGACAACACAAGTTAGAAACTCATCTATTGCAGTTCTTTAGTAAAAATTTCTCACAGCTACTTTCTCCAGTTACAGACAGATGACCTACAGTGCCGTGGCACTATCTTTTACATCTTCGCAGACAGATGGGGGTATGTCTTGGTTAGGCCATACCTCACCAGAGATTACTTTCATTGGAAAAATGTCCTGTTACATCTCATTGCCATCGTAACAACCCAGTCGCACATATTTCGTACTCGACATGTCTCCCCCTGGTGCATATACCCTCAAAATATTGGAATCGTAGGTTAAAAACTGTCCAATGTACTGTCCGGACACGAAGTGGACAGACGGACGAACGACTGCAATCACATAATAAAAATTGGTTCTGGTTATTGCTTATACAGCTTACTGACAATCACACATTATATTTTGGTATAATTGCCTTTATTCCATAACCTCCAATTACAATCATGAATTTACAGCTTGACCTCCTGTGAAATCGACTATGTTGCCATTTTGTTCAGGGGAGACAATGCAAGTTAGAAACTCATCTATTGCAGTTCTTCAGTAAAAATTTCTCGCAGCCACTTTCTCCAGTTATAGCCAGATGAGCGCTACAGTGCCGTGGCACTATCTTTTCTTTCTTTTTGCGTCCCTTGTCCATGGGATAATTTACTGTTAGCAGTCATGACCCGTCATAAAAACTGCGAGCGCCAGCTTTATTATTGCAGAAGTATAGCTCGCTAAATTATGAATGTAGCTGGTGTTACTTCTGCAATGAATTTAACAACACCACATTGCCCATAAGACTTATATCGGTAACGTTTACACAATGTGTCTAGGTTACGGTATTTTATTTTTCATATTTTTTTTGTAATTCAGCATCGTAGAAAACCACAATCGATTGCGTCTTCATAGTAAAAGGGTTAGGAAAGAACTGAAAATACGCTTCAATGCAGAGTGATTTTATTCGCTAGAAATCGCTCAGAACGCGTCTCTGCCGAGACCCCAGGAGCTTCCGGGGCCTAGACGGATCCTGGACCCTCGCCTAAAGTGATATGATAGTGGCCGTACCACTTTGAATTTTGCTTCCGACGCCCCGGTATATAGTCGTATCAGTTAATCAATCATTTCTATCCTCTCTCTTTTACTATTAAGTACCATCTGCATTTTAAAGCTTGGTAAGAGGTCACAGACGCAGAGAATGGGTTCGATGTATATTAGAGAAAAACAGATGGCATCATTCTAGGCAACCTACAATCCGAAATATAAATAATCGTTGGCGACAGATTCGCCAGATGGCATCATTATAGGCAACCTACAATCCGAAATATAAATAAGTCGTTGGCGACAGATTCGCCAGATGGCATCATTCTAGGCAACCTACAATCCGAAATATAAATAAGTCGTTGGCGACAGATTCGCCAGATGGCATCATTCTAGGCAACCTACAATCCGAAATATAAATAAGTCGTTGGGGGCAGATTCATCCGGAATGACATGAACTACTCATGACAAAAACTTTCTTGCCCATTTATCTTTCCCCGTGTGATGACCTATGTATGGTTCGTTCTGGGTCACCCCAGCGAATCTTTAACCACGATAGATAAGAATAATGATCATTTGTCAAGGCTCATTCCCTCTCATTCACTGGACGCCATAAAGGCGATGTCCTTGATTTGGATAATCCTAATATCACCGTGAAGGTCAATTTGCGTACACTTCGCCATCCATAAGATGGCTTC
This sequence comes from Hanleya hanleyi, assembly GCA_036873755.1. NCBI lineage: Eukaryota > Metazoa > Mollusca > Polyplacophora > Lepidopleurida > Hanleyidae > Hanleya > Hanleya hanleyi. Next base: position 71,981 of record JAVTVY010024443.1, read on the forward strand.
CGAATCGTGTGTCTCCATTATCGCGGAGCGATATCCGGTACTTTACCGTATTCTGTTCGGCCTTCATCCGGCGGAGAACAAATTCCATAAATCTGATAAATTACAGGTTTTCATACCAGTTCGGAAACAGATATTGCCTGGGCTTACAAAATATATAGGTATGAATAACTTTCGTATCATCCAATAGGTGTGGTAGATCTGTAAGTTTGAACAAGTAGGACATCACATGACTCGAAAATGGCGTGTTTCGTTAGGGTTACGTCGGTGGACTTTAGCTGATTGGCTGAAGAAGTCACGTGGTATTGTTTTCTGGAAATTCCCTCTTGCAGTTGCCGAAAGTAGGCTGAAAATGGATTCACACGATCCCAGGGATAGTCTTACCGCGTATAGATGGTTACAGGTTGCGTGAAGGTTATATATCAACATTTTTCCTGGACTAAGCCCTGCACCTCTCTGCAGCATCTTCATTTTATCAAGCCAATTTATACGTTCTCACTTCGAACCTGCCTTGATTTATCTGTCCAACTTCAGTGTTCAAAATCCGAGGTGTAAATTTCACATACGAATGAAAGACGAACCAATCAGAACTTAAACACCGATTGCGTGAAGAGTGACATCATCGTCAAGTAGCGGTGTCATTCCTCCTAATATGGTGCTTGCATTGGACTAATATATAGGTCAGCCAATCAATGACGCTCTATTGTGACACATTTCGAAATTCAAATGGTTTCGAGGTCAGTGACGTCTCGTGTCTATTTATAAGTTCTTTGAACATTGAAGGGGGCCAGATATATCAAGGGAAGTTCGAAGTGGGAACGTAGAAATTGGCTTGATAAAATGAAGATGCTCTGCAGATGAGAAGAGCAAAACTGTAAGTCGACTGTTGAACAGGAGAGAGGATTACAGTTTTGACATTGTCAGCTCTTCCGCCCTGCACAAAAGGGCCTGTATATGGCGCACATATCTCGCCAAACAACATTGGCTCCAGATCATGTGAAACATGAAACAAAAACTGGATGCGCCTTCAACGCTTTCTCAAAGTTTGATGATGAATGTCACAAAGTAATAGCAAAGCAAGATCGCAGTGCATTATCTTCACAAGTCCAGGTAAATCCTGAATCCTCGCAGAGGGTTTACCTGGACATTTTTGGTGGTTCGAATGAGTTCTTATGTCGATGCCTCTATTATACAATCTCGTACATTTCATCCATCACGCTTGTTTTGAAACAGCATGTTGGTATCTCAAGCCTGCGGTTTTTCAATGACTTCCGATGTCGATTTCAGTTTGACATCAAAGAAGTTTTTCCCGCGATGAAATTCAAACCTGTGACATCTCTTACCTCGCAGCGGATTGGCGTAGACAGCTTTATTAGTAGTATTAGCGCTTTCACTGATTGGTTTGATTTAGAGGAAACCCCTTGATCTATTTATATCCAGAACTGGTATGTCTAACTAACAAAGCCAGTGTATCGATCCTAACAGATCGATTGATACACTGGTTCGCGAGGATGCTAGTGCATATGTAATATTGTTGGCGTCATTTATTAACCTGCGTTTAATTCCGTTTTAACGGGGGCTGGGGGACTTAAGAATACTGTTAAAATCTTCATGCTGATTATATGAACTGTCACAATAAAAGCGCCCTTGACTGAGATACAATATACTATGCCTGTTGAGATTTCGACGCTGTATTGTCTTAGAAATAAGGTATTTTGATTATATATGCGGGATTTCTTCATGGACGACGGGTGACTACTGAATTGCGAATCTGACGATTATACATGCTCTTTCAAAAAGATTATAGTAAAGCAAAAATGCGCATCGGAGCCATGTGATTGCTGGACGTTTTTACTTTTTCCAAACTTCTTTCTTTTTTTTCTACGTTTTACTACCGGTGCCCAAGTGGACTCATATAGAAATCAACAGGTTTCAATGATGAAAACTTTATTTAAAATCCCTATCTTTGATCGATATTCTTTATCCAAATGAATTTCCAGTCGTCTTCTTGTTTATGGTTTGTGTCTGTTCATTTGAACAGCATGGAGGTGTTAAACACCTGATGTTCAAGCGGCCCCTAGTCAATTTGTCCAAAAATGTTCTTATTGGTCGCTCCCTTCCCTCTGGGTCTGCCTCTGATGCCATGCTTGGCATCTTTCAATGGATACAGATGTAGTTAAGACAAGCCGCGAGTAAGTTTCATTAGTTCACGGCCACCAGTGGGCGTTAACTGTCAGTTTGAATTATGGGTTTAAGTTTCCAGGATCCACAGCGATAAGATTTTCGACACCTTTTCGAAAATATTTTCCAGTCTGCCGATTAAAAAAGTTAGCCGATCTCCAACCAAAGGGTACTTGATGCTGTATGTGGGCATGTTTAGCAGATCCCCATTGGGTGCGTCACAATGACATCATCTTCAAAACAGATTATTTTTGGTCGATTTTTTTGGTCAGATTTTTCGATTTTTTTTTAATTTATGTGTTTTCTTTGCCCAAGATACATGATAAATTAGTAAATAATAGTCTGGTGTGGAATAAAATAGATTTTGCCCAATTTTCCTCGAAGAAAAGCATGAATCTTGAAGAAAAATGACCCCACAACGATACCTCACAAGGCCGCCATCTTGAATTTATCCATGATGCTCTACCGTGGGGGGGGGTATGCAAATATGCACCCCCCCCCCCCTGCCTGATAGGGTTAAAACAAATACCTCTTTTCTTGAAAAATGTTTTGTGGATTTTAAATAGATCTTGCAGATTAAATGTTGTTTGGGAGTAAGAAAACGTATTCGACGATGATGTGCGTATACTTAAGTCCTTAACCAGCACCTAGTAATAATAATATTTACGTTTGAATATTATATTAATTGGAGCTTTGCCTGCTGGGACTATGACGAATTTACTTCGGAGATTTGCTAGAACTTCTTGCTAGTACTTGACGGATTGTGTCAACGCCCTTGTTCTTAGTCAGGTCCAGCCATTCAGCAAGAAATGTAGGTTCAATTTTTTCTCGCTTTGACCACTCAATAACATAGTCTTCCAGTGCAGTCAAGACTATGGTCTGGTCTGACGATTGTTTTAGGTCTTCAATACTCATTATATCAAGGTTAGCAGTCACAACATGTTTGCAAGGTGTATAGATAAAGTTCGACGATTTACAATCACAACTAAAGCTTCCAGACATGTATTAGTTCCAGTCAAACTCCTTGACAGCATCAGATTAATTGAATATTTGGGTGGTTATAGATTTAGTATGCTTATATAAAATCCAAGGGGATTCTGTGACCTTAAAATAGTTTGATACAGTGTTGCGTACCTCTGCAGCATTCCGCTTTCCTGGTAAAGTAATTATGTCCAGTTCTTTCTCCGTGTAGTTGAGTTTCAAGAAAAACCGATCTTTGGATGATTCGATTACTGGACGATAGTAGTATAGTCTCCGCATCTAAAGTAGTATTTTCCAGGGAGGTAACTCTTGGTTCCCGTGGAGCTTCCGTCAGGGGGCGCCACCAGGTGATTTAAAAGTCGTACTGACCTACTTAAAATTTAAGGGTAAAATTTAAGGGGATGGTCACGTGGCCATTGTTCTGGGCTGGTGGTTTCCCATGACGATCACGTGATCAAGGCATGTCCTGACTTGTTCTGGCCTCTGCCATGCAGAGGATGGGTACTAGGATTTCACTCAACAACACCTGGTCTGGCGCCTACGCGTCTGTGTGAGTGAGCTCACGTACCGAACACCTGGCTCCTCGAAGGAAAAATGTAACAATGTTGCACCACGGTCGCTACAATGTTGCGGCATCGTGCCAAACCGTGAACACCTGGTCTGGTGCCTACGTGTGAGTGAGCTCACATGCCGAACACCTGGCTCCTCGAAAGAAAACTGTAACAATGTTGTGGCATCATGCCAAACCGTGAATACCTGGTCTGGTGTCTGCTTGAGTGAGCTCACGTGCCGAACACCTGGCCCCACGAAGGAAAAATTACGAGCTTGGTAGGATGCTAGATTAACCTGGGGATGGGCAGTTCCATTTGGACCAATCAGCGGTCGAGAAAAAGAACCAATCAGCGGTCGAACAATCAGCCAATCGAATTGGAGAACCCACGGTGGGCTTTCCACGCGGTCCGCGCCTACATCCGGGGACTAGGCTTTCGCCGACGGCCGCGCCTACATCCGGGCACTAGGATGCTTTCGCCCACATCTGTACCTACATCCGGGTACTTTTACATCCGGGTACATCCGGGCACTTTTACATCCGGATACTATTACAGCCGGGTACTATTACCGCCAGGTACATCCGGGGGTTTTCCCGCCCCGGGCCCGCCCGCCCGCACGCCTGCGCGGACTATCCGCCCGCACGCGGGTTATCCGTCCGCACGCCTGCGTGCGATGACATCACTACTGAGTTCCGAGAGCTCCAAGAGCTCTGGAGCTCGAGGCCGGGGAAACTCCGGATGTTGAAGCTCACTACAAATCATCCACGCATATATTTAAGGTCTAAGGAAATATTGGAACTCTTCTGTGTTCGGAGGTTGTTTTTGAGTCAATGAGTCGGTTGAGAAAAATCAGTGGTGGCCAAATGTAACCCATGTTAAGACCTCGATATAACCTGCCCGGGGCATGGTTAGTACGAATTTTTCCCTTGCAGTGTTGTTGTTCTTCAATAAAAAACGTCATGAAAACCCAAGTGAAGTTCGAATCTTTATTAATGTGAACAAGTGAACAAGAATGTATATACAAGTATATAAGACTGGTGCAAACAAGAATTAATGGTGAACACGTATATAGAGAGAAGTCACAGTGGAGTATATAACAGTTAGACCAAGTCATCGAACTGGTGTAATGTATATTATTATTATTATTTTTGGAGTAATTATTCAAAAGAATGAAGTTCACAATTAGATGTAATGTATATAGAGAGTAATTCGATTTAGAGTCCAAATATCTTAGAGTTCATAGAGTTCACAAGTCCGGGTATACCGTCATCGGTATATTTGTAGTATTTACAAGTCCAGGTAGGTGGTACTGACTCCATCGGGAAGAACTTTCCGTTTCGGGTAGAAAAATGTGAAGGCATCTCGTTTCTGTATGTACGTCCGCATCTGGTGGTCGACGATGCGGAAACCTCGGTTAGTGCCACTCGCACTGGTCTGGCTTTTGAGCACGTCCAGGTATAGGGCTTTGTCGATAGCAGGGTCGCGCCGGTTGACTCCTTTGCAGCTAAACTTGTTGTTTCCCTCTCCACCGTAACAGTAATACGTCTTGGAGGAGAGGGCAATCATGGCATCGCCACTCCACTCCAACTTGAAGAGGCCCGGCGTCCGCTTGTCGTACTGGTAATGGTCGCGTCGAGGTAGCCACTGGTCCCGTTCCACCTCATACTGCGCGCGTAGCTCGAGTTTGACGAGGGACTCCCAATCCGCATTAGAGACGGCTATGTAAGCAGAGTCTGTATCCATCTCCATGAGTTGCCAGTCTGATGGATTAAAATACACACCCATGAAATCATATAAAAACTGGAGCATCCTCAGCTTGGCCACCTGGTATACCATGCATCCAATTTGGAGGGGAAGGTTGTAACGGATGGTCTTTTTGGCTGAACTGATTTCATACGTATAGTCATCGATGACCTCGACGGACCGAAACAGGGGCGAGTTGATCTTTTTGCGGGCTTGTGGGGTCGTACAGATATTGACGTTGACGTGCTTGTCTTGATTGGTCACCGTTTTGCCATAATAGCCATTGCCCGTCAATTTCCAGGATTCGTCGATAATGGCCTTACTAGGATCTTGATCGCCTTGACGACGGGCAGACGTGACGATGTGGGCATTGCCCGCAAAACAGGTGTTGGGTACATACTGTATCACTTGGTACACGCGCGTCACTTCGAGGCCGTGACTCATGTACCACTGTAGTAGCGGAGTGCCCAGCAAGATTTTTTCCGCCCACATACTGCCGATCAACATCCGTCGAGGTTGTTTCAATACGTCATGTTCCTCAGCATAGGCGCCCATGGTCTCTCCAATGTCATCCCGACTCACCAGCGTGTTTTTAAAGATGGGTGGGCACTGGGCGAAAAGTGGCTTGAGAGTGTGGGGAACATGCAGGTCGCATTCGACAAATCCGTAGAGGTCTCCGGAACGAACGGCGTCGAACATCTGTGGCAGAGTCAGGGGTGGTCGGCGACTGAGGGGGTACTCGCGCGCTTTAAGGTAGTCGCGTAGGTGTGGGAGGGCCTGGCACATGGTGTGAAATTCACACTCCCACAGCTCGACGAGTTGGTACCCCAACTCTTTCACGTAATCTCCATTCTCCACCACTTCTGCCGACTTCCCACGTCGTTCGTTGAAACGTCCAGCGCTGAAATGACATTGGTGGCCGTGCCAATAGCATCCGTAAAACTGGAATACGGTCGGTGTTCCATGTACAAGGGCAAACCCATCAACGGGGAGTCGGCGATCTCCTATCCGCTTCTCTGTGGCGTTGGTTTGATGTCGTATAGAAATTCCCCGTCGATAGGCTTCCCAGTCCAACCACTGGTCAGCAAGATGTTTGTACGGCGTACGTCGAGGTGTGAAATGTTGACCGTCCGCCAACCAGCGCGTATAATGACCACTGGGCATGGGTTGAGCGAGAGACCAGAGATAGAGGGCATTGGCATCGAATCCAATGATTTTGGCACAGGGTTTTCCACTTGGAAGGGTGGTGACGTCTTTCTCGTGGTAGCGATGACAAATAAGGCTGGGCCCGCTGACGATATTCTGCTTTAAACAATCAACATGTCCTCGTCTTTTTGCTGTATCAGCGAAAAGTAGGTGGAACAATCTTGAAAGAGATGGCGAAGCGCAAGACCCGGTAAACTCAAGCACTCCTTGAAAATGTCAACGTGCATTTGATGCCGGAACAGTTGAACCATTTTCTCGGCCGCTTCTAGGAAAGGGACCACATCTAAGTTGTTATACCACACCAGGAAATCTCGCAAGGTCTGCATGTGTTGGTCGTTCCATACCTGCTGTAGTTCCCGGTACGTGTCTTCCGAACATTCCACCTGCTTCAGATCGTCGAAGAAAGCATCCCGGGGTGGCAACTGCGTTTCCTCCAAGCGGTCGAGCGTCGACATATACGTGTAAGGGAACCTCCCTTTGGTTTGTGCACAGTCATACGCCTTTACCCACTGATCATAGCTAAGTAGTTGCGTACATCCAGGAAATGGAGTGATGTGGTGGTGAGGGCCATGTGATTATTGGTCTTTTTGATGACGGACTTGATGGAATTGGACTGGGCCAAGTAAGGGTAGAGAAATTCCTTCACCATGTTGAGATCGTATCGACCCGAATTGAAACCGAGCACGGGTAACTGGCCTAGGTATTGCATGAAGCGGGCTTTCAATTTCTCCGCATACGGCTTAGGTAAAGGTACATCATGCGGCTGAACGTTATCCGTCTCCTCGGTTTCCGACTCTTCATCGTCGCTGAACGATACACCGAGTGTAGGCATCCGGTCGTCGAGTTGGTCCAGTACGTCCTGGAACTTGGACACCAATAATTCTGTACCAGCCGCACTGACTTCCTCTAAATACACCATCATCCGGGTAATCAAGTCATGGGAGTCGCCGGTGGACACGAAACAGACAGGCGCAGCATCATAGCCGGGTACGTTGCTGGAAATACTGACACTCAGCGGAATATGGTGCTGTGTCCACTGTGTTTTTGCTGAGGCCGCTTCCATCGGTTCCAAAATTGCCTCGAAATCGTAACATGCCCGGTATGGAAAATAACGGTCCTCTTCCGGTATGACAATCCCTTCATCAGCCAGTTTCTCGAAGATGGTGGGCGTGTTATGATATACATATATATATATATAATTTTCGTTTCACACTGTTGTCACAAGTCTTCTCATGCCGATGTAAGTCGTGAGAACGGTCAAACACCCGATGGCATTGGGCACAACTGTAGGACTGGGTGTACAGGCTCATATCGTAGATCAGGGAAAAATGATTCACCCCGCCGTCGTCGAAGACATTGACTTTCATGGTGGATGCATACCGTTCTGTTGAGCGATGAACCAATTCAGCTAGAAATGTATCCTCCTCCTTCGGTAGTAAACGGTACACAAAGATATTGACGTTGAACAGTGATTCCACGACATCCAAATACTTAAAGGGGACTCCCCGGAACTGCCGCTCATCCATATCTTGCTCCTGTAAATACTGTCTCCAATAGCCATTGGCCACTTTGTCACACGCTTTGGGATGACAGTCGTCCAGATGAACGGCTAAACACCGAAACAGACATTTCCGGTCTTTGTAGGGCCCATTATAGCCTCCCGTTAACGCATACAGTCCTTTTCGACGGAGCAGCCAAGGCGGAAGAATGACAGGAGCGCCGATGGGAAGATTCCGTAATTTGGTCACGAAAAATGTCACGTTCGTAACCATTTCCACAGTCCATTTCGTGTTGGGACGTTGCAAACGCGCCCATTCCAATGGATCCAATGTAGTGAGTTGCTCGACGAGTGGCTCCAGTGACGCACGATTGGTGATGGTGAACGGCTGGTCAAACACATAGGTATTATTGCTGGGATAGAAATACCGCAACTGGTCCGTCTGTTTGTGGCGTAGAATGTAGCCGAATGTCATATTCAACTTGAAAGCTGTAACTTGGTCTGTAAAAATGTTCTCGGCATAGGTAGAAAGATATGTGAGGTCCTGTAGTCGAAAATTGTAGATATATTGAATAGGCCGATGTCGGTGGAAACAACGGCGGATGGTGTTCCAATGGCGTCGATAGATATCACTCACAGGGTGATCTTTGGGCAAGGCGTCAGTGGGAGGCATAGCTGGATCCCCTGAAAAATCTTGTTCGCCTCTCGTATTGTCTCGTCTCAGAGGAGATCTTGATCGGTCACGTCTCCTGCTGCCCGTATATACCCTGTAATAGAGCAGATTTTATCTTCAACACAATGAATCAGTGACGAATTCTTAACGTATTTCTTTGGAGGGGCAAGGTCAATAGGGCTCGACATGCACTTTTTATACTACTAAAATGCGAAGACTGATACACCTCATCGTTGCCAGGTCAATGGGGCTCGACATGCACTTTTTATACTACTAAAATGTGAAAACTAATACACTTCTTCGTTGCCAGGTCAATAGGGTTTGAAATACGCTTTTTATACTACTACATGTGAGTCCATATACTGTTACTATCCTCTGCGCCGCAAGATGAATTACCCAGCTCAACATGTAAAAGTTACAGCTGGTTTGCTTTGACTTTGATGATGCAATACAATACGTTTATTGCACGACTCGTAAAATAATACAAGTATGGCAAACAATATAATTACTATGGTACTATTGCAACGTAGTAATTATTAGTTAGTATGGTTTTACCAACAGTGTGGGTTAGTAGCAATTCTAGGAAAATCCTAGAAAATAACATAGGAGTTGCCGGTCTGTTGATGTAGAAACTCTAACAAGTGTCCAGCCGGTTTTTTGATGGAGCGTTAAGGCTGAGCCTTGACTGGTACATTTGGTGTACCAGTCTTGCTATTTTTGAAGCATTGTCTCCGTGGAGATTTAATACAGATTTAATTTTTGTAATTTCCGGATGGGTTGGTAGCGGGTTACTGTGGATAATTTGGTTTATGTAATCTCTGTGTTTGTTATGTTGAGGACAGTATATAGCAAGAAGTGTACTTCATCTTCTACCACATTTTGAGTACAGTGGCGACAGATCCGGTCACATCTTGGGGTGTTTTTATACCTACCGCTCTCTATTTCGAGTTTGTGACAGCTGATTCGTATTTTGTTATTGTGATGCAAGTCAATGTTATTGCATTCAAGGGAGGTAATTTTCCAGATTGTATGAGATTTGTATGATAGTGTAATACCAGAACTAGTTTGATACACTAGAATGGGGAACTTTCAGTACTGATACTTAAGATCTCACTTCTAAATATTATGTTTGAAATTAAATACCTAGATGCGGTCATCTATGCTACTGGATTTGCAGTTCTTGAAACTATTCCATAGAAGAAATGAAAATAGTTCAATTTAAGCTTCTTGAATTTTACATGTACGAAACATGATTTGGTTCAGGTTATTGTAATTCAGATGCCTGTATTTGTCCTTAATATTGAAAATAATGCCACTTAGATGTTGCACCAAGTGTCAAAACTTAGCAAGAAAAATGATTCCTCTCTCTATGATGCAGTGTTAAGAAATATACGTTCTTGTACAAGGCATTATTACCCCCAAGATGCAACTGAGAAGGTATAGGTCACTTACAAAAAATTTAACTCACCAGCTTACTGCATTTCAATGTTCTGTTTATCTTATGAAAGTTGATAATTTCTCATCACAACACACAGAGAAACATGACTATCACCAAAATGATTACATGTATATGTAGTCTTTTTCCATCAATTATGCATTTGCAATGAAATAACCCTTTAGAGGGATGGTGAATTAACAATCAGCAATATCTGTTGTGCCATGTCAATTATAATTCTCTGTTTTATTTTTAGTTAAATGTTTTATCACAGCTAATGAACGACCAGCCATGGCTCGGATCTCAAGCAACGTCACAATTTTCAACACCACTGAAAAATATTGGGTATTATCAGGATGGCCTGTATAAGATGGCGTGGGGAAAAGGGTTGCACTGCGTGCTCTGCATGACCAGTGCTCATTGTAGCACGATGGAGTGCCCGAACTTATCCATCCATCATTCTGCAGTCAAGAGAAGATCCGGTTACATAATTGACTGGATAATGTCATTAGGGATATCGGGATGTATGCATCATCTTGTTGTGTTGTTAATTATGGTTCAACATGTTCATTATGCACTTCTGCTGTTCTGTCATATGGTGCATGAACAAAGTTACATCCCATGACTCTATTGGGGCCAGTGGTAGTGTCTCGAAAACAAATGGAATGGAAGTGTCCATAACAAGGACAAATTTATTCAGGGATCCATAGATGCTATGGGACGGCCGAATGAATACATTTTAAGATATCTATATCTAATCAAGGTACCCATGACGCTGTGTGGTTTCGGAAATTACGCGATTATTGAAGCGTAACATCTCTTAACCCCAGCCTATGGCAAATCTGTCAGAAAAAAAATAGCGCAAGGAGTTTAGAGAACTATATCATTTCCTGTACGATGTGGAACTGAAAATACATCCTCCTTCAATATGGTGATCGAATCTGTTAACTGTACACAATGTGTGACAGCTTTCGTGTATCATGTGAATATTGGAAGAAGCTGTACCCCTTGTCTCTTTGTTCCCCTCCCCCCACTCCCTTCCCAGCGTTGATCAAGGTGAGTGTAAAACTGCTAAAATGACGATATTTCATGGAAAAGAACACTCTCAAAGTTTAAGTTCAGTGTTATAATGATCCCAAGTGATTGATCATGGTAGCCGCATACCTATCCCAAATATGTCGGATCAAAGCAAGTTGATTTGGAGGAAAGCCTCGAAATATGGGCCATCTAACATTCTCCCATCACAAGACTTGTCAAGAGCAACTTCGTCACATTTTAAACCTATTGAGTTTGATGCTTACTAAATTCGCACGATTGTATCAAACGATGTTCTCACATTTAATAGCGGAAATGATAGCACCTCACTTGTGTCTCTTTCTGTCGTCGCTCCACAATGATTGACGTACCGAACTTGCAGCGATACCGTTGAGTGTTTCTAAAAATATTTCCGGTTCTCGCTACGGTAAAACTTTGCGCGTTCCAGTAAACGAATAAGGATTTGTCTCAAAAGGAAATGGGGGGTAAATATATTATTACGTACGTGTAAGGGATTGGGTGCTGGTAGGTAGATCTGGTAGAATTGAGGCAAGTCGCTCCTCTCGTCAGGCAGGCAGGCAGGTGCTGGTCAGCTTCAGGCTGAGGTATATCCACTGGTCAGGCAAGTCGCTTCTCGTCAGGCTGGTCCGGTAGGCTCAGGCTGGCAGGTAGTGCAGCTTCGGGAGGTCAGTGAAAGAATGAAGCAATGCCTTGAAAATTCCGGCTTTTATAGGAAAAAATAGAAGTACCCGGATGTAGGCGCGGACGTAGGCGAAAGCATCCTAGTGCCCGGACGTAGGCGCAGACGTGAGCGAAATTCTAGTACCCGTCCATTGGTTGTTTTATCGATCGCTCATTGGCTCTTTTTCTCGACCGCTGATTGGTCCAAATGGAACTGCCCATCCTTCCCAGGTTAATTTACAATCCTACCAAGCTCGTAATTTTTCCTTCGCGGAGCCAGGTGTTTGGCGCGTGAGCTCACTCACGCAGACACGTAGGCACCAGACCAGGTGTTCACTGGCGCCGCAACATTGTAGCGATCGTAGTGCAACATTGTTGCAATTCGAGGAGCCAGGTGTTCGGCACGCGAGCTCACAGACACGTAGGCACCAGACCAGGTGTTCACGATGCCGCAACATTGTAGCGATCGTGGTGCAACATTGTTACAATTCGAGGAGCCAGGTGTTCGGCACGTGAGCTCACTCACACAGACACGTAGGCACCAGACCAGGTGTTGTTGAGTGAAATCCTAGTACCCGTCCTCTACATGGCAGAGGCCAGAACAAGTCAGGACATGCCTTGATCACGTGATCATCATGGGAAACCACCAGCCCAGAGCAATGGCCACGTGACCATCCCCTTAAATTTTACCCTTAAATTTTAAGTAGGTCAATACGACTTTTAAATCACCTGGTGGCGCTCCCTGACGGAAGCTCCACGGGAACCAAGAGTTACCTCCCTGGAAAATACTACTTTAGATGCGGAGACTATACTACTGACGATACAATGGAAAATACGCTATATCTTGACAAACTTTTGTGATAGTGGGTGGTCTTGTATTTCCTGAAGACACAGATCGTTGCATATATCTGGCTATTAGATTTAAAACTTTCAGGGGTAACGCATACAAGACTGTACGCAGGCTATGTATACTGTTGGGTGTGTCCACGAAGTAATTTAAAGGGATATGATCGTGACTCTAGTCTTGCGATTGGATCGAGAGTCTATAACCTTTTTTCTGAAAGTAAAAGATGAAGACGTATGGAACCTCAAATAAGATACTTCCCTTGATTATTGATAAGCAAAAAAACGTAATCTCCCGAAGCGATAAAATGATACCACTATTTCCCTGTGAGCTCTGGATATAATGTTTCTGCCTTCTGAAAAATTGATGTCGGAGATGAATTTGACTGATCAAAGCTAACACTGGCTTTGTTGTTCAGAGCTAACACCGGGATGGAGAAGAATGGCTCTAACGAATCACGCTAATGCTAGTTAAGCTTTAGATCGCCTGTCTGATCTTTGACCATCAAAACAAGGGAAAACTATGCTGCCGGCATATGACAAAAGGAAGCAAGTAACAAATGCTGACTTGCTCAATTTGGTCTCTGAAATCCAAGTGAATGTGATGCCTTGGTTCCTTTTGCCATTTCATTACAGCCGAAAAGGAAAGCGTATTCACCACTGGTTATGTGACTTACTTCCCTCTGTTTCACCGACCAGATATCTCATTTTTTCCAAATGTCACTTGCTTCCTTTTGTCATATGACGGCAGTATTATACTGTAACAGCGATACGACAAATTCTCAACGAAAATGGGTCAAACAAGGTAGTAAGTAGATCTATCACATACCAGCCTTATTTGGTCATATCACGCGATCCAATGAAGTAAGAAGAATGTGGTCTATATATATAATGAGGTCTATAGCTCTTCTTGTGTAACATATATACAATACAGGGATAATTTCTTTGGATTTGCTTCTTTTTTTCTATAAATTTACCATATACATGAGTGTGTGTGACGCAATTATGCGAGGACCGCTGGACGCATTCCATCGGAAAGCCCTCTCTATTTGGAAGGACATATTCCTATCCATTTGCGTACACTTCGCCATCCATAAGATGGCTTGCGAATCGTGTGTCTCCATTCTGTTCGGCCTTCATCCGGCAGAGAACAGACTGGAGAAATCTGATATATTACAGGTTTTCATACCACTTCGGAAACAGATATTGCCTGGGCATACAAAAGATATAGGTAGGAATAACTTTCGTGTCACCCAATAGGCGTTGTAGATCTGTAATTTTGAACAAGCAGGGCAACACAGGAATCGAAAATGGCGGGTTACGTTGGGGTTACGTCGGTGGACTTTAGCTCATTGGCTGACGAAGTCACGTGGTATTGATTTCAGGAACTTTCCTCTTGCAGCTGCCGAAAGTAGGCTGAAAATGGATACCCACGATCCCAGGGTCAGTCTTACCGCGTATACA
>JAVTVY010024445.1:0-96150 GCA_036873755.1 Hanleya hanleyi
GCCGCTCTGAAATTAAGGGTATGGTGTAGCTACCTTCGTAGTCTTTCTAAACAGAGTAAAATTGGAGCGGCGCGCGGCTTAGTTTAGACGAAAAGTTCATTGATTATACCCTTCTTCATCATATATTTTTTTCATATTTTTTAATCTTTCGAAATAGCATATAAAAAAAAGCGAAACCGCGCGCCGCTCTGGTATGGTGTAGCTACCTTCGTGGTCTTTCTAAACCGAGTAAAATTGGAGCGGCGCGCGGCTTAGTTTAGACGAACAGTTCATTAATTATACCCCTTTTCATAATATATTTTTTTCATATTTTTCAATTTTTCGAAATAGCACATAAAAAAACGAAGCCGCGCGCCGCTCTAAAATTAAGGGTATGGTGTAGCTACGTTCGTGGCCTTTCGAGACAGAGTAAAATTGGAGCGGCGCGCGGCTTAGTTTAGACGAAAAGTTCATTAATTATACCCATTTTCATAATATATTTTTTTAACATTTCGAAATAGCATATAAAAAAAACGAAGCCGCGCGCCGCTCTGAAATTAAGGGTATGGTGTAGCTACCTTCGTGGTCTTTCTAAACAGAGTAAAATTGGAGCGGCGCGCGGCTTAGTTTAGGCGAAAAGTTCAATAATTATACCCCTCTTCATGATATATTTTTTCATATTTTTTAGTCTTTCGAAATAAGATTTAAAAAAAACGAAGCCGCGCGCCGCTCTGAAATTAAGGGCATGGTATAGCTACGTTCGTGGTCTTTCAAAACAGAGCAAAATTGGAGCAGCGCACGGCTTAGTTTAGGCGAAAAGTTCATTAATTATACCCCTTTTCATAATATATTTTTTTCATATTTTTTAATATTTCGAAATAGCATATAAAAAAAAACGAAGCCGCGCGCCGCTCTGAAATTAAGGGTATGGTGTAGCTACCTTCGTGGTCTTTCTAAACAGAGTAAAATTGGAGCGGCGCGCGGCTTAGTTTAGGCGAAAAGTTCAATAATTATACCCAACTTCATGATATATCTTTTCATATTTTTTAATCATTCGAAATAAGATATAAAAAAGCCGAAGCCGCGCGCCGCTCTGAAATTAAGGGCATGGTGTAGCTACCTACGTGGTCTCTCTAAACAGAGTAAAATTGGGGCGGCGCACAGCTTAGTTTAGACGAAAAGTTCATTAATTGTACCCCTTTTCATAATATATTTTTTTAATATTTTTTAATATTTCGAAATAGCATATAAAAAAAACGAAGCCGCGAGCCGCTCTGAAATTAAGGGTATGGTGTAGCTACCTTCGTAGTCTTTCTAAGCAGAGTAAAATTGGAGCGGCGCGCGGCTTAGTTTAGACGAAAAGTTCATTAATTGTACCGCTTTTCATAATATATTTTTTTCATATTTTTTAATATTTCGAAATAGCATATAAAAAAAACGAAGCCGCGCGCCGCTCTGAAATTAAGGTCATGGTGTAGCTACCTTCGTGGTCTTTCTAAACAGAGTAAAATTGGAGCGGCGCGCGGCCTAGTTTAGACGAAAAGTTCAATAATTATACCCATCTTCATGATATATTTTTTCATATTTTTTAATCTTTCGAAATAAGATATAAAAAAAACGAAGCAGCGCGCCGCTCTGAAATTAAGGGTATGGTGTAGCTACGTACGTGGTCTCTCTAAACAGAGTAAAATTGGGGCGGCGCGCGGCTTAGTTTAGACGAAAAGTTCATTAATTATACCCCTTTTCATAATATATTTTTTTGATATTTTTTAATATTTCGAAATAGCATATAAAAAAAAGAAGCCGCGCACCGCTCTGAAATTAAGGGCATGGTGTAGCTACGTTCGTGCACGGGTCTTTCAAAACAGAGTAAAATTGGAGCGGCGCGCGGCTTAGTTTAGACGAAAAGTTCATTAATTATACCCTTCTTCATCATATATTTTTTTCATATTTTTTAATCTTTCGAAATAGCATATAAAAAAAGCGAAACCGCGCCGCTCTGAAATTAAGGGTATGGTGTAGCTACCTTCGTGGTCTTTCTAAACCGAGTAAAATTGGAGCGGCGCGCGGCTTAGTTTAGACGAACAGTTCATAAATTATACCCCTTTTCATAATATATTTTTTTCATATTTTTCAATTTTTCGAAATAGCACATAAAAAAACGAAGCCGCGCGCCGCTCTGAAATTAAGGGTATGGTGTAGCTACGTTCGTGGCCTTTCTAGACAGAGTAAATTTGGAGCGGCGCGCGGCTTAGTTTAGACGAAAAGTTCATTAATTATACCCATTTTCATAATATATTTTTTTAACATTTCGAAATAGCATATAAAAAAAACGAAGCCGCGGGCCGCTCTGAAATTAAGGGTATGGTGTAGCTACCTTCGTGGTCTTTCTAAACAGAGCAAAATTGGAGCGGCGCGCGGCTTAGTTTAGACGAAAAGTTCATTAATTATACCCCTTTTCATAATATATTTTTTTTATATTTTTTAATATTTCGAAATAGCATATAAAAAAAACGAAGCAGCGCGCCGCTCTGAAATTAAGGGTATGGTGTATCTACCTTCGTGGTCTTTCTAAACAGAGTAAAATTGGAGCGGCGTGCGGCTTAGTTTAGGCGAAAAGTTCAATAATTATACCACACTTCATGATATATTTTTTCATATTTTTTAATCTTTCGAAATAAGATATAAAAAAAAACGAAACCGCGCGCCGCTCTGAAATTAAGGGCATGGTGTAGCTGCGTTCGTGGTCTTTCAAAACAGAGCAAAATTGGAGCGGCGCACGGCTTAGTTTAGACGAAAAGTTCATTAATTATACCCTTCTTCATCATATATTTTTTTCATATTTTTTAATCTTTCGAAATAGCATATAAAAAAAAGCGAAACCGCGCGCCGCTCTGAAATTAAGGGTATGGTGTAGCTACCTTCGTGGTCTTTCTAAACCGAGTAAAATTGGAGCGGCGCGCGGCTTAGTTTAGACGAACAGTTCATTAATTATACCCCTTTTCATAATATATTTTTTTCATATTTTTCAATTTTTCGAAATAGCACATAAAAAAACGAAGCCGCGCGCCGCTCTGAAATTAAGGGTATGGTGTAGCTACGTTCGTGGCCTTTCTAGACAGAGTAAAATTGGAGCGGCGCGCGGCTTAGTTTAGACGAAAAGTTCATTAATTATACCCATTTTCATAATATATTTTTTTAACATTTCGAAATAGCATATAAAAAAAACGAAGCCGCGGGCCGCTTTGAAATTAAGGGTATGGTGTAGCTACCTTCGTGGTCTTTCTAAACAGAGCAAAATTGGAGCGGCGCGCGGCTTAGTTTAGACGAAAAGTTCATTAATTATACCCCTTTTCATAATATATTTTTTTCATATTTTTTAATATTTCGAAATAGCATATAAAAAAAACGAAGCAGCGCGCCGCTCTGAAATTAAGGGTATGGTGTATCTACCTTCGTGGTCTTTCTAAACAGAGTAAAATTGGAGCGGCGTGCGGCTTAGTTTAGGCGAAAAGTTCAATAATTATACCACACTTCATGATATATTTTTTCATAATTTTTAATCTTTCGAAATAAGATATAAAAAAAACGAAACCGCGCGCCGCTCTGAAATTAAGGGCATGGTGTAGCTACGTTCGTGGTCTTTCAAAACAGAGTAAAATTGGAGCGGCGCGCGGCATAGTTTAGACGAAAAGTTCATTAATTATAACCTTCTTCATCATATATTTTTTTCATATTTTTTAATCTTTCGAAATAGCATATAAAAAAAACGAAGCCGCGCGCCGCTCTGAAATTAAGGGTATAGTGTAGCTACCTTCGTGGTCTTTCTAAACAGAGTAAAATTGGAGCGGCGCGCGGCTTAGTTTAGACGAAAAGTTCAATAATTATACCCCTCTTCATGATATATTTTTTCATATTTTTTAATCTTTCGAAATAGCATATAAAAAAAACGAAGCCGCGCGCTGCTCTGAAATTAAGGGTATGGTGTAGCTATGTACATGGTCTTTCAAAACAGAGTAAAATGGGAGCGGCGCGCGGCTTAGTTTAGACGAAAAGTTCATTAATTATACCCCTTTTCATGATATATTTTTTCATATTTTTTAATGTTTCGAAATAGCATATAAAAAAAACGAAGCCGCGCGCCGCTCTGAATTTAAGGGCATAGTGTAGCTACGTACGTGGTCTTTCAAAACAGAGTAAAATTGGAGTGGCGCGCGGCTTAGTTTAGACGAAAACTTCATTATTTATACCCATTCTCATGATATATTTTTTTCATATTTTTAATCTTTCGAAATAGCATATAAAAAAACCGAAGCCGCGCGCCGCTCTGAAATTAAGGCTATGGTGTAGCTGCGTACGTGGTCTTTCAAAACAAAGTAAAATGGGAGCGGCGCGAGGCTTAGTTTAGACGAAAAGTTCATTAATTATACCCCATTTCATGATATATTTTTTCATATTTTTTAATGTTTCAAAATAGCATATAACAAAAACGAAGCCGCGCGCCGCTCTGAATTTAAGGGTATGGTGTAGCTACGTACGTGGTCTTTCAAAACAGAGTAAAATGGGAGCGGCGCGCGGCTTAGTTTAGACGAAAAGTTCATTAATTATACCGCTATATTTTTTTCATATTTTTTAATCTTTCGAAATAACATATAAAAAAAACGAAGCGCGCGCCGCTCTGACATTAAGGGTATGGTACGTACGTGGTCTTTCAAAACAGAGTAAAATGGGAGCGGTGCGCGGCTTAGTTTAGACGAAAAGTTCATTAATTATACCCCTTTTCATGATATATTTTTTCATATTTTTTAATCTTTCGAAATAGCATATAAAAAAAACGAAGCCGCGCGCCGCTCTGAATTTAAGGGCATAGTGTAGCTACGTACGTGGTCTTTCAAAACAGAGTAAAATTGGAGCGGCGCGCGGCTTAGTTTAGACGAAAAGTTCATTAATTATATCCATTTTCATGATATATTTTTTTCATATTTTTTAATCCTTCGAAATAGCATATAAAAAAAACGAAGCCGCGCGCCGCTCTGAATTTAAGGGCATAGTGTAGCTACGTACGTGGTTTTTCAAAACAGAGTAAAATTGGAGCGGCGCGCGGCTTAGTTTAGACGAAAAGTTCATTATTTATACCCCTTCTCATGATATATTTTTTTCATATTCTTTAATCTTTCGAAATAGAATATAAAAAAAGCGAAGCCGCGCGCCGCTCTGAAATTATGGGCATGGTGTAGCTACGTACGTGGTCTTTCAAAACAGAGTAAAATGGGAGCGGCGCGCGGCTTAGTTCAGACGAAAAGTTCATTAATTATACCCCGTTTCATGATATATTTTTTCATATTTTTTAATATTTCGAAATAGCATATGAAAAAAACGAAGCCGGGCGGCGCTCTGAAATTAAGGGCATGGTGTAGCTACGTACGTGGTCTTTCAAAACAGAGTAAAATTGGAGCGGCGCGCGGCTTAGTTTAGACGAAAAGTTCACACCATACCCATTTTCATGATATATTTTTTTCATATTTTTTAATCTTTCCAAATAGCATATAAAAAAAAACGAAGCCGCGCGCCGCTCCGAATTTAAGGGCATAGTGTAGCTACCACGTGGTCTTTCAACAGAGGAATGGGAGCGACGCGCGGCTTAGTTTATAAAGCTCATTTATTTTTATAGCCCTTCTCAAGATATATTTTTTCATATTTTTAATCTTTCTTCGAAATAGCATATAAAAAAAACGAAGCCGCGCGGCGCTCTGAATTTAAGGGCATAGTGTAGCTACGTACGTGGTCTTTCAAAACAGAGTAAAATTGGAGCGGCGCGCGGCTTAGTTTAGACGAAAAGTTCATTATTTATACCCCTTCTCAAGATATATTTTTTTCATATTTTTTAATCTTTCGAAATAGCATATAAAAAAACGAAGCCGCGCGCCGCTCTGAAATTAAGGGTATGGTGTAGCTACCTTCGTGGTCTTTCAAAGCAGAGTAAAATTGGAGCGGCGCGCGGCTTAGTTTAGACGAAAAGATCAATAATTATACCTTTCTTCATGATATATTTTTTCATATTTTTAAATCATTCGAAATAAGATATAAAAAAAACGAAGACGCGCGCCGCTCTGAAATTAAGGGTATGGTGTAGCTACGTACATGGTCTTTCAGGTCAGATTAAATCGGAGCGGCGCGCGGCTTAGTTTAGAGAAAAACATCATTAATTATATATGCCCTTTTCA
This sequence comes from Hanleya hanleyi, assembly GCA_036873755.1. NCBI lineage: Eukaryota > Metazoa > Mollusca > Polyplacophora > Lepidopleurida > Hanleyidae > Hanleya > Hanleya hanleyi. Next base: position 6,204 of record JAVTVY010024445.1, read on the forward strand.
TGATATATTTTTTTTCTATATTTTTTAATCTTTCGAAATAGCATATAAAAACGAAGCCGCGCGCCGCTCTGAAATTAAGGGCATGGTGTAGCTACGTACGTGGTCTTTCAGAACAGAGTAAAATTGGAGCGGCGCGCGGCTTAGCTTAGACGAAAAGTTCATTATTTACACCCCTTCTCATGATATATTTTTTTCATATTTTTTAATCTATCGAAATAACATATAAAAAAAAACGAAGCCGCGCGCCGCTCTGAAATTAAGGGTATGGTGTAGCTATACGTACATGGTCTTTCAGATCAGATTAAAATCGGAGCGGCGCGCGGCTTAGTTTAGAGAAAAAGATCATTAATTATACCACTTTTCATGATATATTTTTTTCATATTTTTTAATCTTTCGAAATAGCACATAAAAAAAAACGAAGCCACGTGCCGCTCTGAAATGAAGGGTATGGTGTAGCTACGTACGTGGTCTTTCAAAACAGAGTAAAATGGAAGCGGCGCGCGGCTTAGTTTAGACGAAAAGTTCATTAATTTTATCCCTTTTCATGATATATATTTTTCATATTTTTTAATCTTTCGAAATAGCATATAAAAAAAACGAAGCCGCGCGCCGCTCTGAAATCAAGGCCATGGTGTAGCTACGTACGTGGTCTTTCAAAACAGAGTAAAATGGGAGCGGCGCGCGGCTTAGTTTAGACGAAAAGTTCATTAATTATACCCCTTTTCATGATATATTTTTTCATATTTTTTAATCCTTCGAAATAACATATAAAAAAAACGAAGCCGCGCGGCGCTCTGAAATTAAGGGTATGGTGTAGCTACGTACGTGGTCGTTCAAAACAGAGTAAAATGGGAGCGGCGCGCGGCTTAGTTTAGCCGAAAAGTTCATTAATTATACCCCTTTTCATGATATATTTTTTTCATATTTTCTAATCTTTCGAAATAACATATAAAAAAAAAGAAGCCGCGCGCCGCTCTGAAATTAAGGGTACGGTGTAGCTACGTACGTGGTCTTTCAAAGTAGAGTAAAATGGGAGCGCCGCACGGCTTAGTTTAGGTTTAGACGAAAAGTTCATTAATTATACCCCTTTTCATGATATATTTTTTCATATTTTTTAATGTTTCGAAATAGCATATAAAAAAAACGAAGCCGCGCGCCGCTCTGAATTTAAGGGCATAGTGTAGCTACGTACGTGATCTTTCAAAACAGAGTAAAATTGGAGCGGCGCGCGGCTTAGTTTAGACGAGAAGTTCATTATTTATACCCCTTCTCATGATATATTTTTTTCATATTTTTTAATCTTTCGAAATAGCATATAAAAAAAACGAAGCCGCGCGCCGCTCTGAAATTAAGGGTATGGTGTAGCTACGTACATGGTCTTTCAGATCAGGTTAAAATCGGAGCGGCGCGCGGCTTAGTTTAGAGAAAAACATCATTAATTATATATACCCCTTTTCATGATATATTTTTTTCATATTTTTTAATCTTTCGAAATAGCATATAAAAAAAACGAAGCCGCGCGCCGCTCTGAATTTAAGGGCATAGTGTAGCTACGTACGTGGTCTTTCAAAACAGAGTAAAATTGGAGCGGCGCGCGGCTTAGATTAGACGAAAAGTTCATTAATTATATCCATTTTCATGATATATTTTTTTCATATTTTTTAATCCTTCGAAATAGCATATAAAAAAAACGAAGCCGCGCGCCGCTCTGAATTTAAGGGCATAGTGTAGCTACGTACGTGGTTTTTCAAAACAGAGTAAAATTGGAGCGGCGCGCGGCTTAGTTTAGACGAAAAGTTCATTATTTATACCCCTTCTCATGATATATTTTTTTCATATTCTTTAATCTTTCGAAATAGAATATAAAAAAAGCGAAGCCGCGCGCCGCTCTGAAATTATGGGCATGGTGTAGCTACGTACGTGGTCTTTCAAAACAGAGTAAAATGGGAGCGGCGCGCGGCTTAGTTCAGACGAAAAGTTCATTAATTATACCCCGTTTCATGATATATTTTTTCATATTTTTTAATATTTCGAAATAGCATATGAAAAAAACGAAGCCGGGCGGCGCTCTGAAATTAAGGGCATGGTGTAGCTACGTACGTGGTCTTTCAAAACAGAGTAAAATTGGAGCGGCGCGCGGCTTAGTTTAGACGAAAAGTTCATTAATTATACCCATTTTCATGATATATTTTTTTCATATTTTTTAATCTTTCCAAATAGCATATAAAAAAAACGAAGCCGCGCGCCGCTCCGAATTTAAGGGCATAGTGTAGCTACCTACGTGGTCTTTCAAAACAGAGTAAAATTGGAGCGACGCGCGGCTTAGTTTATAAAGTTCATTATTTATAGCCCTTCTCAAGATATATTTTTTTCATATTTTTTAATCTTTCGAAATAGCATATAAAAGAAACGAAGACGCGCGCCGCTCTGAAATTAAGGGCATGGTGTAGCTACGTACGTGGTCTTTCAAAACAGAGTAAAATGGGAGCGGCGCGCGGCTTAGTTTAGACGAAAAGTTCATTAATTAAACCCATTTTCATGATATATTTTTTTCATATTTTTTAATCTTTCGAAATAGCATATAAAAAAAACGAAGCCGCGCGCCGCTCTGAAATTAAGGGCATGGTGTAGCTACGTACGTGGTCTTTCAAAACAGAGTAAAATTGGAGCGGCGCGCGGCTTAGTTTAGACGAAAAGTTCATTATTTATACCCCTTCTCATGATATATTTTTTCATATTTTTTAATCTTTCGAAATAACATATAAAAAAACGAAGCCACGCGCCGCTCTGAAATTAAGGGTATGGTGTAGCTACGTACATGGTCTTTCAGATCAGATTAAAATCGGAGCGGCGCGCGGCTTAGTTTAGAGAAAAACATCATTAATTATATATGCCCCTTTTCATGATATATTTTTTTCATATTTTTTAATCTTTCGAAATAGCATATAAAAAAAACGAAGCCGCGCGCCGCTCTGAAATTAAGGGCATGGTGTGGCTACGTACGTGGTCTTTCAGAACAGAGTAAAATTGGAGCGGCGCGCGGCTTAGCTTAGACGAAAAGTTCATTATTTATACCCCTTCTCATGATATATTTTTTTCATATTTTTTAATCTATCGAAATAACATATAAAAAAAAACGAAGCAAGCCGCGCGCCGCTCTGAAATTAAGGGTATGGTGTAGCTATACGTACATGGTCTTTCAGATCAGATTAAAATCGGAGCGGCGCGCGGCTTAGTTTAGAGAAAAAGATCATTAATTATACCACTTTTCATGATATATTTTTTTCATATTTTTTAATCATTCGAAATAGCATATAAACAAAACGCAGCCGCGCGCCGCTCCGAAATTAAGGGTATGGTGTAGCTACGTACGTGGTCTTTCAAAACAGAGTAAAATGGGAGCGACGCGCGGCTTAGTTTAGACAAAAAGTTCATTAATCATACCCCTTTTCATGATATATTTTTTTCATATTTTTTAATCTTTCGAAATAACATATAAAAAAAACGAAGCCGCGCGCCGCTCTGAAATTAAGCGTATGGTGTAGCTACATACGTGGTCTTTCAAAACAGAGTAAAATGGGAGCGGCGCGCGGCTTAGTTTAGACGAAAAGTTCATTAGTTATACCCCTTTTCATGATATATTTTTTTCATATTTTTTAATCTTTCGAAATAACATATAAACAAAACGCAGCCGCGCGCCGCTCCGAAATTAAGGGTATGGTGTAGCTACGTACGTGGTCTTTCAAAACAGAGTAAAATGGGAGCGACGCGCGGCTTAGTTTAGACAAAAAGTTCATTAATCATACCACTTTTCATGATATATTTTTTTCATATTTTTTAATCTTTCGAAATAACATATAAAAAAAACGAAGCCGCGCGCCGCTCTGAAATTAAGCGTATGGTGTAGCTACATACGTGGTCTTTCAAAACAGAGTAAAATGGGAGCGGCGCGCGGCTTAGTTTAGACGAAAAGTTCATTAGTTATACCCCTTTTCATGATATATTTTTTCATATTTTTTAATGTTTCGAAATAGCATATAAAAAAAACGAAGCTGCGCGCCGCTCTGAATTTAAGGCCATAGTGTAGCTACGTACGTGGTCTTTCAAAACAGAGTAAAATTGGAGCAGCGCGCGGCTTAGTTTAGACGAAAAGTTCATTATTTATACCCCTTCCCATGATATATTTTTTCATATTTTTTAATCTTTCGAAATAACATATAAAAAAACGAAGCCGCGCGCCGCTCTGAAATTAAGGGTATGGTGTAGCTACGTACATGGTCTTTCAGATCAGATTAAAATCGGAGCGGCGCGCGGCTTAGTTTAGAGAAAAACATCATTAATTATATATACCCCTTTTCATGATATATTTTTTTCATATTTTTTAATCATTCGAAATAGCATATAAACAAAACGCAGCCGCGCGCCGCTCCGAAATTAAGGGTATGGTGTAGCTACGTACGTGGTCTTTCAAAACAGAGTAAAATGGGAGCGACGCGCGGCTTAGTTTAGACAAAAAGTTCATTAATCATACCCCTTTTCATGATATATTTTTTTCATATTTTTTAATCTTTCGAAATAACATATAAAAAAAACGAAGCCGCGCGCCGCTCTGAAATTAAGCGTATGGTGTAGCTACATACGTGGTCTTTCAAAACAGAGTAAAATGGGAGCGCCGCGCGGCTTAGTTTAGACGAAAAGTTCATTAGTTATACCCCTTTTCATGATATATTTTTTCATATTTTTTAATGTTTCGAAATAGCATATAAAAAAACGAAGCCGCGCGCCGCTCTGAATTTAAGGCCATAGTGTAGCTACGTACGTGGTCTTTCAAAACAGAGTAAAATTGGAGCGGCGCGCGGCTTAGTTTAGACGAAAAGTTCATTAATTATACACTTCTTCATCATATATTTTTTTTCATTTTTTTCAATCTTTCGAAATAGCATATATAAAAAACGAAGCCGCGCGCCGCTCTGAAATTAAGGGTATGGTGTAGCTACCTTCGTGGTCTTTCTAAACAGAGTAAAATTGGAGCGGCGCGCGGCTTAGTTTAGACGAAAACTTCATTAATTATACCCATTTTCATAATATATTTTTTTCATATTTTTTAATATTTCGAAATAGCATATAAAAAAAACGAAGCCGTGCGCCGCTCTGAAATTAAGGGTATGGTGTAGCTACCTTCGTGGTCTTTCTAAGCAGAGTAAAATTGGAGCGGCGCGCGGCTTAGTTTAGACGAAAAGTTCATTAATTATACCCATTTTCATAATATATTTTTTTCATACTTTTTAATATTTCGAATAGCATATAAAAAAACGAAGTCGCGCGCCGCTCTGAAATTAAGAGTATGGTGTAGCTACCTTCGTGGTCTTTCTAAACAGAGTAAAATTGGAGCGGCGCGCGGCTTAGTTTAGACGAAAAGTTCAATAATTATACCCCTCTTTTTGATATATTTTTTCATATTTTTTAATCTTTTGAAATAAGATATAACAAAAACGAAGCCGCGCGCCGCTCTGAAATTAAGGGCATGGTGTAGCTACGTTCGTGGTCTTTCAAAACAGAGTAAAATTGGAGCGGCGCGTGGCTTAGTTTAGACGAAAAGTTCATTAATTATACCCTTCTTCATCATATATTTTTTTCATATTTTTTAATCTTTCGAAATAACATATAAAAAAAACGAAGCCACGCGCCGCTCTGAAATTAAGGCTATGGTGTAGCTACGTACCTGGTCTCTCTAAACAGTGTAAAATTGGAGCGGCGCGCGGCTTAGTTTAGACGAAAAGTTCATTAATTATACCCATCTTCATGATATATTTTTTTCATATTTTTTAATCTTTCGAAATAACATATAAAAAAAATGAAGCCGCACGCCGATCTCAAATTAAGGGCATGGTGTAGCTACGTACGTGGTCTTTCAAAACAGAGTAAAATGGGAGCGGAGCGCGGCTTAGTTTAGACGAAAAGTTCATTAATTATACCCCTTTCATGATATGTTTTTTTCATATTTTTTAATCTTTCGAAATAACATATAAAAAAACGAAGCCGCGCGCCGCTCTGAAATTAAAGGTATGGTGTAGCTACGTACATGGTCTTTCAGATCAGATTAAAATCGGAGCGGCGCGCGGCTTAGTTTAGAGAAAAAGATCATTAATTATACCACTTTTCATGATATATTTTTTTCATATTTTTTAATCATTCGAAATAGCATATAAACAAAACGCAGCCGCGCGCCGCTCCGAAATTAAGGGTATGGTGTAGCTACGTACGTGGTCTTTCAAAACAGAGTAAAATGGGAGCGACGCGCGGCTTAGTTTAGACAAAAAGTTCATTAATCATACCCCTTTTCATGATATATTTTTATCATATTTTTTAATCTTTCGAAATAACATAGAAAAAAAAACGAAGCCGCGCGCCGCTCTGAAATTAAGCGTATGGTGTAGCTACATACGAGGTCTTTCAAAACAGAGTAAAATGGGAGCGCCGCGCGGCTTAGTTTAGACGAAAAGTTCATTAGTTATACCCCTTTTCATGATATATTTTTTCATATTTTTTAATGTTTCGAAATAGCATATAAAAAAACGAAGCCGCGCGCCGCTCTGAATTTAAGGTCATAGTGTAGCTACGTACGTGGTCTTTCAAAACAGAGTAAAATTGGAGCGGCGCGCGGCTTAGTTTAGACGAAAAGTTCATTAATTATACCCATTTTCATGATATATTTTTTTCATATTTTTTAATCTTTCGAAATAGCATATAAAAAAAACGAAGCCGCGCGCCGCTCTGAATTTAAGGGCATAGTGTAGCTACGTACGTGGTCTTTCAAAACAGAGTAAAATTGGAGCGGCGCGCGGCTTAGTTTAGACGAAAAGTTCATTAATTATACCCCTTTTCATGATATATTTTTTTCATATTTTTTAATCTTTCGAAATAGCATATAAAAAAACGAAGCCGTGCGCCGCTCTGAAATTAAGGGTATGGTGTAGCTACGTACGTGGTCTTTCAAAACAGAGTAAAATGGGAGCGGCGCGCGGCTTAGTTTAGACGAAAAGTTCATTAATTATACCCCTTTTCATGATATATTTTTTCATATTTTTTAATCTTTCGAAATAGCATATAAAAAAAACGAAGCCGCGCGCCGCTCTGAAATTAAGGGCATGGTGTAGCTACCTAAGTGGTCTTTCAAAACTGAGTAAAATGGGAGCGGCGCGCGGCTTAGTTTAGACGAAAAGTTCATTAATTATACCCCTTTTCATGATATATTTTTTCATATTTTTTAATCTTTTGAAATAACATATAAAAAAAACGAAGCCGCGCGCCGCTCTGAATTTAAAGGCATAGTGTAGCTACGTACGTGGTCTTTCAAAACAGAGTAAAATTGGAGCGGCGCGCGGCTTAGTTTAGACGAAAAGTTCATTATTTATACCCATTCTCATGATATATTTTTTTCATATTTTTTAATCTTTCGAAATAGCATATATAAAAAACGAAGCCGCGCGCCGCTCTGAAATTAAGCGCATGGTGTAGCTACGTACGTGGTCTTTCAAAATAGAGTAAAATGGGAGCGGCGCGCGGCTTAGTTTAGACGAAAAGTTCATTAATTATACCCCTTTTCATGATATATTTTTTCATATTTTTTAATCTTTCCAAATAGCATATAAAAAAAATGAAGCCGCGCGCCGCTCCGAAATTAAGAGCATGGTGTAGCTACGTGCATGGTCTTTCAGAATATAGTAAAATCAGAGCAGCGCGCATTTTAGTTTAGGCGAAAAGTGCATTAATTATACCCCTCTACATCATATGAGACCAATCGGCATTTCATATGTCGAATATCCATTGAATATCCAATATCAAACGAATATCCATCGAATATCCAACGAATATCAAATGAATAGCCAACGAATATCCACTGAATATTTTTGAATATTTAACCTTTCTAAACCGAACCTGTGAAATATGAATGTCCAATGTCCAATATCCAATAGCAAACCCACTTCACACCCCTTGGATACGGTGAGTCGGGATAGTTCCCGCAACTATGTATTGTAGTATTCACGAGACGTTTGGTCTCTCTGTCTTGGAAGTGTCAATTGACTATCAACTACCTCTAATTTATTTTCAAAAATATATTGATTCAAATGAGATGTTCCATTTTGTCATTAAATCTCGAGGCGTCCTACGATAAAACTTGAAAGAGCTTATAATTTCTTACCTTAATATTGTGGATCACATACATTTTATGTAGACATCAGATACTTTTAGAAGCTACTTTCTTGCAAGAGAGGAGTAGTATTCTACATGTAGAAAATATTTTGAATCTGACACAAGTTACAAAATGTAGCTCCGCAACTGGATGATAATCATTCCTATGGCATTCCGCAGTATGACAAACCCAGTTGCCACATTGGTAAATGAACTTTGTGAAGTTGGGGGTCATTATTGCCCCTCCAACCATGAAAACCTATATAAGCAATATTTGCTCCATCACTTTTTCAACTCCTCTCGTTAAACTCTTCGGCTGCTGAGACGCCAACTTCCCAGTCTACAAGGCCTTCGTTGGTCGAGTGGTCTAAGGCGCTACGCTGGTGACCGCCAGCCTCACACCACTGAGCCGGCACGGGTTCGAGCCCAGCTGACCCATGTGTGAAATTTTTTTAGTTACTTGCCGACGGGCGGTGGTTCTCTCCGGGTATTCGGCTTCCTCCATCAACCAAACTGACTGTCACCATGTGAGTGAAACAACATTGAGTGTGACATTAAGCCAAATCTCCCCTTCATTCCGGTTCATATTAAAACCCGACCGTTTGTGAATAATGGCATAGAATTAAAAATGGCGAACCACTGCTGTCAACTACTGTGCCAGTTTTCGTTACATTCCCCCCATAATTTAGTAGGAATTGTTGTAACAAAGATTCAATTTGTCAGAATTTGATAGTTCCATGTCTTAGCTACTCGTCAGAAAAGTATTTTGACCCTGTCTGTGTATCCTTTTGCGAGAAGTATCATAAAAAATGCACAATGGTTGTCCGCTAAAATACATTGTAGCCCTTTTTTCATTACATTCCGGGGATATTTTGTACTTCAATTATACCAATATACCCTTTGTAAAACTAGGGCATTCCCACGTCCATTTTTTGCCTGTAATAAAAGTGGTTAATTTTTTCCACCTCTCACTATCTCACCAATTTGCAGACTACTTCACATACAGCACCATGATGTTAGGTTCATGATCGCATCCATGATGGTCCATTTAAAATTTGAGCTCTTCTTGGTTAATTTGGGGACCACGCTCAAGTATTCCAAATTAGTCAAATTCAAGCTATTGTAGAAATACTTATCATTGTCAGAATATTTCGAGCCCATTAATATGATCATGCTTGAAGCATCAGGAATATGGCAGACAAGATAGTTCCTCAGGGACGACCATTTAATCGTTCCAACCTTGAGAATTGTGATTTCAAACTCGGAATCGAAGATCCCTATATATCATTACCTGTTAGTTTAGGCCCATTCTCGCAAATTGATATGCGCGGAGGATTATGTAACTATACTCAAAGTGGAAATGGAACGATCGGTCAATAACAGGTCATTATTGAAGCATATATACTTGGAAATGAAATCGTAATCCGAAATTAAACAGGAATTTCAAGAACGCAAATTTTCTTTATATGAAGAGGCGCCATGCTGAATCCACCCATGAAGTTTCGATCGGAAGTTATGTAAAACACGTGGGAAAATATAGTGGTGGTCATATAATTCATCATTCTCCATCAGATGACTTGATAGGGCTATTACATCATCGCTCTGAAATATTTGTATCAAATAACTGCTCAAGCCTGTGCTAGGGGCCGTGTGGTTATCTCGACCAAGATGCCCACATGAACAGCTACGATAAAAGCTTTGCTGGGATAGAAATCATCACACAGATTACTCTTGGTTCTTGTGATGCTTTCAGAAATATGCAGTCATTATATTTGTCTGTGAAGTCATATGACTTCTTGTCAGTACTCCGGCATCGGCTCTCTTTTAGTGTTGCGTTTAATATGAACTCGAAACATTAAGTGATAATTAAATGCGGATGAGAAAATAAAAATACCTATAATCATTCAGATATAGAATATATAACATGTATTAGATATTGTGAACACATTAGAATTTGTCGTGTACGTTATGTTCCGTGAACTTTTCACATATATATCATGACAGCATTATCAACCAAAATGCCAAATTTTCAAATATTTTACCTCAGATTGACTGTTTGACCTGTTTTCTCCAAACTGCACATTCTTTAGCCATAAACAGCGTCAAAAGACTTGGTTTAGAGTCGAATAAATTAAGACCACTAATTGGGGCATTCATGACGTTGATCTCTCATCAAGTCATTTAAGGTCACAAATCACTAAAACACAGCCTTAATTAATATGTATTAAATCGGTTCTGCACATCTTGATAAAACTATATTCCGAAATATTCGCCGCCTCAAACGACCCACCTGGCCAGGTAGCCAGACTTTTCCGCTCAAACATATAAAAAATTCAGCATACATTCGCTACCATTTTCTCGAGCTACGGCTGAGAGACATTAGGTCATTCCGCCCGACACAGTCACAGTGAATATTGGAAGTTGGGCAATCAAAGTGGCCCTTAGTTTTTCCCTATTAAAATTGTAAAAGTTTGTTTGGATATTTTTAGGTGTTGAATATTATACAAACATTTTAAAATAGATCACAAACATTCTCGCTCAGTCAGGTATAATGACCAGTCAAATCTCACCAGAAGTCAAGTGCTGATTATATAGTCTAAGGTCCAAAACACCAATGATGAGTGTGTGACCTACACCAGTTCGACTTAATACTGACCTTTTAAACTATTTCTATTACTGATAAGCTGATGTATAATATATCAGTATATGGCTTTATCAAAATCATTTCTGCATGGGCTATTTTCTATTCGAGTGCTGCCTCCTGGATCTTCAACACTATGACATATATATGTGTTAATAGTGTGTAACAATTCATCTCCTAAATATATTTCTCTTGGCGTGACACACAATTTTTTTTGCCATGCATAATCAAGCATTACTACTTGTACTTTATACCAATTTATACAGTCTACAATAATAAATCGTTTAAATTAGCAAACAAAACCAATGTTTTGCGGTACGCTTGATAGTGCTGGTCTGAATATGACACTATGCTTTTGTATCTCTTTGAAATCATGAATTTATTTTCATAAGTTTGAGAGCAAACTGTATGTAAAAGGTGTTTACATGTTGAGTCGCCTCTCATAATTGATGTTGTGATGAGATTTTAATAATTAAATAATTATATTATGATGGCATACACAAAATAATAACAAATATACTCCTGTTTTAGGTGAATATATTTCGAGCTAATTTCTAGATTTTGAAATGATGTGTTTATTTAAATTGACTTCCTTATTGCCATATATGTAGTATTGACATTAAATCAGAATTAAATTCTTCTTTTTTTAACGTCAAATATCTCATCATAATCATCCTCATCGTCAAAGTTATGGTATGTATAATACATCATCCTCGTATAGCTGTAATATCTCATCTCTTAGTCCGTGTGCATAATATTAACACTTCTGGCATGATAAACAAAGAATATAAAAACTATGTCGAGAAACTTCATTATTATGATAATACAACTATTATGCCTCCGGGATAATATTACGTTCTAGAATTAGAGGGGGATTCCCCGCAGGTTATCACTTTCCATCTCTATTTTCACAGTCACAGATCAAGATAAACTAGATATGGGATATCTTGTAGCTTCAGATCCTGTTCTTCATGTTATGTTTCAGTGTAATAGAAAGAGAGCCGAGAAAGAAAAAAGGAGTAGACTCCCATACCAGTATTGTTCAGACATCTCGAATTTAATTCTGAATAAAAGCTTATTATTCGGTCGTTCTATCTGCTCATATAACATTCACTGATCAATATTCTGAGTGGAAAGATGCGATAGCATTCAGTGGTCATAACTGTCATGTACATGTATGGAGTATATTAGTTGCAGACAAGAACGGTATAATTGAATAGTGACGATAATGGCCTAACTCGACTGATCCATTGAAGGAAATTGTTCAAACTGACATTGGAAAAACTATAGATACCAATTATCTGTCCAAGTGTCAAGTTTTCCATAATGTACAATACTGAGACAGAGTATTATCCGTGCTCGATAGTGACGATAAAGAAGATTACCAGGCAAGGTCAGAGGGGACTCGGGAGTCAAAATACAATATTGATCGGAAATACTGGGTCTAAACCCTACGTAACGCGGTATTAGTTTATGGAAGGCGAGGGAAAGATGAATACCGCAAACAAAGAAATTTTCAAATCGTTCGGACAGTGATCTGAGTTTCGCAATTCCTAACAAGCTCCCCCCTCCCCCCAAAGAAATGTCGCCTCATATCAGAATACATGCACAATCAACAGGTTGGTGAAAATAGTAATGAACAAATACTTTTTTTTAAACCGAAAATGACTCGGAGCTGCCAGACCAGACTTGGGAGTAAACACATTAAAGACTGGATTAATTCGACAACTACATCGGTTGGGCCACACATGTTTATCTAACACAATGAAACTGTTCAAATAATATTTTTTCTAACCTTTTCACAAATATTATTGAAAAATACAGTAGCTAGCTCCGCACCGGCTTATGTCCTTTAAAGATGATCGCATCACATTTACTCCTTCTAATCATTTTTTCTGTTTACCACGTTCATGTTTCGTGTTATTCGATATAATGCCACGATAATTGAAAACAACACTGAGTATATGTAATAACAATAAGTATAAGCCATTCATGGCGAAAAGTAAGCCGTGGTGAGTGGGTGTCGAAACGACGTAATGGATCGGCATTCACATTTGCTCAATTTTCGACAAATTACTTCAATTAAATTGAAATCGAATGATATTCCCACAATCTCAAATGTCAAAGGATTATGAAAGTATTATTACCACTTCTGTATCTACAGCCATTCACTCCAATTGGTGTTCAGAACCAATAGGTGTTCAGAAAAAAAAAACAATAAAAGGTGACCGGTTTGCCCGATCACTGTACGACTTTGTCGTTGTCTGATCTACATGCACTCTCATACTTGTAGGTAGACTTGGACCCAGCCCCTGTTTCATAATGTATTTAAAAGGTGAAACAAAAGCAAGTAACTTTGCCTATTAAGAAATACTTGAAAAAAAAATTTTTATTTTTTTTTTTATTATTTTTTTATTTATTTACTTATCAAACGTATATATATTTAAGAAAGATCATTTTATTATTATTAAATAGTACATATAAAATAGAGACTCATCTAATTTAACTTGTAGGTGCTCAAGCAACAAATGCCACATCATGCATGGATAGCATTCTGGGCGTTCATCGGGGACGCGAGAGCGAGCAGGGCATGTACAGCCGTCTCCCTGCCCGAGGCCTCGCTTGCAGGCAAGGTTCGTTTAGCCGATGTCCGTGGTAGATTCTCCTTGTCGATTTCTTCGCAGTCACATTCTGATTGTTCTTAGGTTTGATAATTGGAATAGCTGTTCTCTTTAATTTTGGTTTGTACCCGAATTCAACTGCTACGCTGTAGAGGTCCTCGAATGATGTCTTTCTGTCAAAATGTGCCGAGCAAATTATACGAGTACTGGCTCGGGTCCTCTCTCCACACCCTCGTGTTGCGTACAAATTTCGTCCAATTTGCAGCGATTTTCTCGTCTTTAGGCCACAAATGAATACTAACACCGTCATCTGTAGTAAAACTGCAACCTACCCACTACACAACGTCGCAGCATATTTAACAAATGATGCCCCGATACTCCGAAAATCAGCAGCTACTTATGACTGTGGTATACGGCTTTAACATAGAGAATACAAGACGACTGTCCCTCCCTGACGTCACAACTGGAATTGACAGGAGAGCGATTTTCACCTTTCAAACGGCAATATCTCGCCAACCAGACGGCACAAAATTATTAAAAAAATATCATTATTTTCAGAATCGAAAGGACTATTTTTTATATTTTTGACCTCAGATCGTTTGGGTTGACCTTTAACAACACTACGTATATGTAGAACACAATAAATGACGCTTTTTAGTTTTGCATCAGCTTCAAAGTTTTAAAGGATTTTAGTTCAAGGGGTCTTGTTGTCCGGATACATTATTAATGTATTCTATCTTGTTTTATCCTCTATATATTGTTTGTGCTGTATTATGTCAATTGTTTTAGCCTTCGACCCCCATGGAAATAGGCTTGTTCCTATGGGGTTATCGAATTTAAATAAAGATTATTATTATTATTACAATTCTTGAACTAAATATATATTTTTATATATTCCTGTTAAGGAAGAAATACAACGAGGACTATATGCGAGGACATGCACACATCCTATCGTATGTGCTGGGAACATTCTGGGGCTCCCAAAGAGGGGTCTTCGCTTCTGTCATCTGAACGTAAGAAGCATATTCAACAAGCTCCCTGAATTAAAGATGACTATATTACGTAGGTCTGAAGTAGACGTCATTGGATTTACCGAATCGTGGCTTCAACCAAATATTGATCAGAAAGTAGTGAAAGTTGATGGATTCGAAATGATCAGGCGTGATCGTCCTTCGGGAGAAGGCGGCGGCATAATAGTTTATGTTGCTGAAAATATTCCATTTAAGCGAAGGGATGACTTAGAAAGGGACAATATTGAGGCAATCTTCTTTGACCTGAAACCACCTAAGATTAAACCCATCACTGTAGGGTTCTTTTACCGACCACCAGACACGAATTTAAACACATGGCGAAATGATATATCATCATCTCTGGAGTCCATATTTAGTTCAAACAAGGAAACTATGCTTTTAGGAGATTTCAACGTGAACTTATTTGATAAAGAAAACAACCAAATTGCTGAGTGGACCAATTGTATGAACGATCTGGGTTTTACACAGTTGATTGACTGTCCGACGCGAGTAGTTGACAATACTGAAACATTGATAGACCATATATATGTTTCTCACCCAGATAAAATCCATAAAAGTTCGGTGCCGATTTATGGCATAAGTGACCACTTCCCGACATGCGCGGTGAGAAAACAGTTTAAAGCTAAATAAGATGACCATATCAGAATAAAATATCGGCCAATGAAAATTTTTGACGAGGATAAATTTATCCAGGACCTTGAATTAGCGCCTTGGTCAGTTCTCGACATCTTTGATGATGTTAATGACGCGCTAGCCTACTGGGTTGACTTGTTTACGTCAATCTTGAACGATCATGCCCCGCTGAAATCAAAGTGTGTTAGGCATAAGAGGCGCCCTGAATGGTGGACCGACGAAATCGACGAAGCTGTGAAACTTCGCGATGAATTAAAAAGACAAAAGAACGAACCTGGCTACAAGCAGCAAAGAAACAAAGTGAATAATATTATAACAAACTGTAAAAAGTCTTTCTTCCAATCTGTATTGAACTGCAAAAACATTGCTGTGCGAGAATTTTGGAAATATTTTCGCGACTTAGTACCGAGTTCCTTGTCAAGTAGTCCTGTCGAGTTAACTAGTGGACCTGATTCTGTTTCTGATAATGAATCTATATCAAATGTTTTCAATAATTATTTTGGCAATGTTGCAAACAATTATCAAGCAAATACCACAGGAAATGATCCCCATTTGGAAAAATTGTCGAGATTTGTCCAAAGCAACTTGATAGATGGGCGTTCTTTTTCTATTCCCCCTATAAAAGAAGATTTTGTAAACAAACAATTAAGGTCGCTCGATATAACAAAATCTCCGGGAATAGATGGACTACATCCGAAATTTTTGAAAATGGAATCTGATATACTAGCCAAAAGTTTAACTAAGATATTTAATATGTGTATAAAGACCTGTTCTTTTCCAAATATATGGAAAATTGCGAAGATTACTCCACTTTACAAGAAGGGCTGTCGGGATGATGTTGGAAATTACCGACCGATTAGCATCTTGCCCGTGTTGTCTAAAATCTTAGAGAAACATATCCATTTTCATTTTAACTTGTATCTACAAGAAAATCGTCTGATTCATTCTAGCCAATCAGGTTTTCGGCATTTTCACTCGTGTCAAACTGCTTTGACCGATCTTGTGGATAACTGGTCTGTTGATATAGACAAAAGGAATTTAGTTGGTGTTATATTCATTGATCTTCGCAAAGCCTTTGATCTAATTTCACATGATATTTTACTGCAGAAGCTGAAGATCTATAACTGTACAAACTCGACTATAGAGTTGTTCATGTCTTATCTCACAGACCGTTACCAGCGTGTAAATTTTAAGGGCTCTGTTTCCGATCCATTACCATGCAAATCCGGAGTCCCGCAGGGTTCTATACTTGGCCCTTTATTTTTCTTATTATACATAAATGATCTACCCCTATATACCTCAGTCTGTAAAACTACAATGTTTGCTGACGACTTTACACTGTCTGCTTCCGGTAAATCGATTCCAGAAGTTGAAGTCAAATTACAAAATGGGGCAACTGAGGTTCAAAACTGGTGCCAAGATAATGAAATGGCCGTAAATACTACAAAAACGAAAAGCATGTTAGTGACTACACACCAAAAGCGTGTCTATCTGCCCCAATCTGAATTGTTCACTACTATTGGTGGTGATGTTATCGACTCTGTTACTGATGAAAAATTGCTCGGTATAACTATCAATCAAAACCTTTCATGGGAAAACCAGGTTGATATGTTTTGCAAGAAGATTGCTTCTAAATTGTTCTTGTTGAGAAAACTTAAAATGTTTTTGCCTAGGTCTGCAAGAGTAACGTTTTTTAATTGTTTTATTCAACCACTGCTAAACTATTGTGTTAATATTTGGGGAAAGTGCACTGATTCTGATGTACACAGAATTGAGGTACTAAGAAAACAAGCTGCTCGGTTAATCTTAGATTGTGGTTTCGAAATTTCTACCACCGACTTATACAAGCGATTAAAGTGGCTTCCATTTAAACAGCACGTAATGTACAGCGAATGTGTTCTGGTGTACAGCAGCTTACACGGATCTGCTCCTACTTATTTAAAAGACAAGCTTATATTGTCTACAAGTAGACACACCCGATTTACTAGATCCTATGTAAATATAGATCAATTATATGTCCCATTCTCACGAACAGATTTTTATAAGAGAGCCTTCTCTGTCTCGGGCCCAGTGGCGTGGAATTTTCTGCCATCCCGTGTCAGAAACAGTCCATCTTTGGCTGTGTTTAAACACGAATGTTTTAAATACATTTACGAGGATGTTTTTGCCAAAACATGATCCTTATTATGTTAGAATGTGAGCTCTATTTTTTATATCCTATACACTGTTTGTTATTATGATTGTTATAGCACTCGGCTCCCAGGAAGAGCATCGATAGATGATGGCTGACCGAGTTTTTATAAATAAAGCCTCTATCCTATTCTATTCTATTCTGTGCCACACGTCCGGCGAATCACGATTTACAGCTGAGAGTTGTATAGTCCCTACACAATTAATGCGCGAGGTAAAATGACAGAAGACATCAGACCAGAGTTAATCACTTCTGGTTCGGATCCTTCAAACTACATTGCTTAGAAATTTGTGAGCAGATCTTTGTGGACTTTATGAACTGTGATTTTTCAGCATTTCTGAAACATCTGATAGTTCAAATTGCAGATGAGGCTTTAAACGGTAGTTCCTGGTGTTGATTTGGACTACTTTGTGAAAAACATGGTGGATGGATACATGATCAATGAGGGATGAGAAGGCCCCCTGTTTACAAATTAAATTGCATTCGGTAACACCGGTCAGCTGTCAATGGTGGGAATTTGCAATTTCCATGGTCAACTCCTGTCAAGGCTTTCACATTTAATGTCCCACAAGGTGAATATTGTCATGCCAAGTGGATTTATGCATCGAGAGTTTTCTGATTTTTTTTATAGATTTTTTATGCTAATACATAACAAGTAACAAAATTAACTGTGGCTATAGTTTCTCTTTTCTCCAGGCTGACTCGTGAACAACGTACAAATACTGGGGTTATTTCAAATTTATGTTATTAAATTATCAATTAAATAAAATATTTTTTTAAATTAATTTTAATTTTTGCCAAATGTGTGTGAAATGAACATCATACTGATAATGATGGGTAACATCTCTTGTATTCTTATGCCATTTCCGCGACAATATGGAGACCTTTTGAAGCAAATATAGGCAAAAAATGGCTCATTTGTCAGTGCTTGGGTCAAATAGTAAATGCCAAATATGACGAGGTCCACGTAACATAGCTGATAGTTATGAGCAAATTAGCTTTCGAGATACAATAAATTATAATTGGAAGAAAGGAAATTCACATAGATACCATTACATGTTTTTTTATTTCAAAATCTAGACCTCAGTTCATGCTTCAATACTCCAATCATTTATGTAAAAATCCATTTCATATCAGTCTGGAACCACATAAAATGAATAATAATCATATCACCCGTAAAAACTCAAAGAATATCCAAAATGCCTTTTGCTTTTGTATCTTTAATGAGACAAATAAAATCTGATAACTGAGTCATTAATTAATCTGACTGTTGGCGGCTTCACATTTTTGTGTGTCTATTGTCAGTCGCAGTTGCATCCTATCCCATACTTTCTCTTCATTTCATGTTCAGTATGGAGGTGGAGGTCCTCATGGAGGTATGGCCTCCAACTTTATTGCCAGATAGGCCTTGATTTCTGTAAGTTACCACTTCAATGTTTCACTAAACAGTTACCAGTTTAAGTGAGTCAACTTCCATCTGTCTTCATCTTTCATGGTTGTTAATGTAGCGAGATCAGCAAATGACCATCAGATATGTTGTCATTGAATATTATTCCTTTTTTCTTCTATGTTGTGTTTTGACAAGTGATGTCTGTTTGCAAACATTGCATTCATGGACTTGAAATCAGACACAGAATATATTCCTCAATGTTATTTAAGAGTTTTCTAATACCTGTTTACAAGTAATATGTGCACCTTTCTAATTACTGTCAACAAGATGTTGATGAGATGTAGATCCATCCAATTGAACTAACATATATTCTCTAATTGGGAGTTGTGTATACCATACACATCTCTGTGTTATATTTTTGGATGTGTTGTGTACACATTTGTGTATATTGCTGTCACTTATTATAGGATTAAAGATGTCTTTGATCTTTGTATCAACATCAAATTTTAATACATTTGATAGATTACTGGGATGACACACTTTACATGAGAAAATTAACCACTGTCATGAAGGAATTTTTTTACCAAATGTAGTCTAAATGGTCACCTTGTAAACACATTAGGTTTTGTCAGATTTTGAATTTAAGTTTTCTTTATTTTGAAGTTTTAATTTGAAAAATTTCATGAAAATGAATTAAAATAATATTAAAAAATAATTTAAAATAGTGTTTAACATTTCTAGTCAATGCTTTATATTTCTTATTATAGGCAAAATGATTGTCTACTTGGTGCTTTTTACCAGATGGAAAAATTTGCATGGTTTTTGGAATATTGTACTTTTTACTTGTACCTCAGTCTTAAGTCATATAGGGCAAACTGAGGGGAAATTATAAAGGGGGTATCCTTGGTATATAGGCTGTAAAATCTATATCTGTGCATAGTTTTATCTGTGCCTTCTCAAGATAGTTTGGTGATGGGTATTGTTTGTTCAGATGAGAGCATTCTTTATTTCAACAATGGTTCCATGATTGACAGGCATCATACCAGAGTTAATCACTCCCGGGTCGGAGCCCTAGAACTATATTGTTTAGAAATTTGAGAGCAGATCTTTGTGGATTTTAAAAGCTGTGATTTTGCACCATTTCTGATACATCTAATATTTCAAATTGCAGTTGAGGCATTAAACTGTACTTCCTGGTGTTAGTTAATATGGGCTACTTTGGAAAAGCATGGTGGATGGAGACATGATCAATGAGGGTGAGAAAGATCTCTGTTTACAAACTGAATGACATTCGGTAACACCGATGGCGGGAATTTGATATTTCCATGGTCAACTTCTGTCAAGACTAAAAGTTAATGTCCCACAAGATGAATATCGTCATGACAAGTGGATTTATGCATCGAGAGTTTTCTGATTTTTTTTTGTGATTTTTTATGCTAATACTTAACAAGTAACAAAATTATTAGTGTTCTGATGCCAGAATAGGCTTAGTAGGGTCGACAACTTAGTTCTGGGCAGTTGATCCGATGAAATCTAGCTTACTCTAGTTTTACGTGCGATAATCATTAAGTAATAATATAAATTTTTTGAACTTACATTCGGTTCTCTATAAAACCGTCTTACCCACATGTCTAACGGAATTTGAATTTCACTAGATGACGAGAACCGTGAGTTTATCTTTGAAAATTGGGGCCAAAAGTGGAACTTATCGAATTCTGCCCCACATTCGAATTCTTGGATATCTTGGATACGATTAATCAAAGACCATGAATCAACTTACCTAGTTTGACCCCCGGAACAAATGTATCGCCATTACCATCCTCGGTGTTGAGTTTCTCCAATACGAATTTCACCGCATAAAACAGCTGTAAAGACACATATCCAACATTACCGCACTTGCCCTGTCCAGCATTCCCCCGCATGCTCAGAATCATACTGAATTTCACATCACCGACTTCTTCGTGCGTTTTTGTTCGACATTCGCTCATAGACCAACCTTCGTTCAGAAGGAGACTGAGAAAAACCAGAAAAGTAAAAACGTTATTCTTTGTCATGATGAATCAATTAGTCGGCCAAGAAATGATCATTTCTAATTGACGCATTTGGCAACAAGTGATTTTGTTCGAATTAATATCCCGTCATCGGGTCCGAGCAATAGTTTGACAGAAATCTCTCACGCTTCCAGTGTAGATATCCACAGATAAGTCTGTATCTTGTACATGACAGCGGTATAAGAGACTACCGGTATGTAATCATATGAAGGTGTCAACAATTGACATACGACATACACATACGTCAGACGGAAATTATATATGCACATAGCTGGAGGCTAAATATTTTATTGTGCTGTTACATCCAGCCATGTTAGTATTAGGTTCCAAACTATGTTGGAGTAAATTAGGTCACAGTTTTCTGGGTCACCGTTGAAACATAGAGGAGATGGATGGCTCGGGACCTCTCTACCAAAAATTTCTAATATTCCGCAATGATTTATTGCTTTATAATATATACCAAATTATTCATTGGTGGTGAGCAACGTATAAGCAATTAAAATATTTGACAGCGCACATCAGCGTCTGCAGCTGGTCTAGTGGCGCTCGTGTGGGAAGAGAAAATAAGGTACAATGCCACAAGACGGCTCTTCAAGACTTGAAAAATGGAACTTTTGCTTCCTCGCTTACGCTCAGCATTGAACAAGGACTGGTTCGCTCGATGTCCGTATAATGTGACTGGGTGGATGTCATGTCCATCTACGACATGTTGTTTCAGGGGGACACCACTGTGTCTGTTACAAGTAGGTATCCCCACGCACCCTCATTCCTAGGTATCCCCACCCCTCTCCCTTCCTTCCCACCGCCATGTAGCTGAATAAATGTTGAAAGCGACGTTAAACCCTATTCACTCATTCTTGAAGGGGTAGACAACTTTCCAGGGAGAGGACTCCCGGGGCCATACCTCCCTCGGTATGCCACCCGCAATATTGAGGCATAGTATATTGTCAGTAATATGCGACAAGGTATGGTAGTTGCATCTTAAGTGCAGGGGGAAATTTATTTCATACGCCAGTCATCAACAGAAAGATGGAGAAAAAAATACAGAGAATGAATTAAAGGGGAAAATATTCAAATTAAATGTAAAAGTAGACAATTCAAAGAAACTATCTGAAAAAAGAGCTGACAGAACAAACAAATTTAATAAAGAGTTAAAATCAATCAATAAGTCAAAAGTAGAAGGTACCATCAGAAGGGCAAGAGCTAAGTGGACAGAAAAGGGGGGAAACCCGACGAAATATTTTCTGAACTTGGAGCATAGCAATTATCTGAATAAGGCAATAAGCAAGGTTAGATGGTAAGATTATAATTATTTAAAGACATTACAATCCCAAAATTAACCAAAACACAAGCAGAGTCTTTGGAGGGAAGTTTCTTCTCAGATGAGATATTGGCACCCCTGAAATTACAAGAAAGACCGGAGTCCAGATTGAGACTTTTTCGACTTTTTAAACGGAGCTATATTTTATGCTATTTTAACAAAAGTGTAAATGATAGTGCAGATCAGAGGCAACATCTAATGGAGTACGCGAATGGCGGAATTGCAGATGGTTAATTTTGCGGATTTCAAATGTTAAAGAAAGCCAGGGGCCAGCCGAGGTCGTAAGAAACACATTCTTTAATCAGGAATGAAACAAAAACTAAAGGAAATCTCGTCCATGCATACACCAGACATAACCCACGGAAGCCCCATTCTAATCCCAAGCAAATGCCAGTCACAGCCCGGGTGGGACCTACTCGTAGCTCATTTTGGTTAGCCCACTAAGGGACCGTATGGAGTCTTGTGACCAACCAGTTGGTGCCCAAATGGTCAACCAAACTGGGCATCAATCAGTAGCCCATAAAGTGCCTAAGACTGCTGACTGAAAAAAAAGCCGTTGAGCCGTCGTTTACAGAGGCTCACACAGTACCTATATATGTTCATAGTGTCTTGTAGACACGACGGGCTAAAACAAGAGCATTGCTCTTGATGTATCTGATTCTAATTTAGCCCGTGTTAGGAGATATGCGGCTAAGTCGACATAATATTAGGTGTCCACGTAAACATCTACAATCAAAGCGTGTGTGACAAAACAAAACACAACATCCATGAAATGGTCATGGTCCTACGATAACCCTCCAGCTTTAGGCAACATATACCATACCATGTTTGTCTGGCACAGGAGGTAGATTAAAGTACCAAATAGATTGGGCTCTCTGAGGATCCATTGTGATCAGTGTCTGTACAGTCTAATTTTCAAAATTCGAAATTCATTTGTTTTTGTAGTTTTGGTTAGGTGTTTGTTAGGGTTAGGGTTTTCTTAGGGTATGTTTGTTTGGGTCATCTTCGCCGTGTGACCAATAAGGTTAGGTGCGACGTTAAACTTCAAACAACCAACCAACCAACTGGTCCTACGATAGTTAACTTTATGCTGCCAGAATATCAGCCTGTAGGGTCATACGATTTCTGGCCTAATTACGCAGTTATACACAAATATGACCCCGCTACTAATACATGGTCGCTTACACACAAGGAAATTGGAACTTAACTTTTATTGGACAACCACTGTGGGTGGGGTGAGGGTAGGGGAGTGTCCTATAACGTCACGTGCACGTGAAGGGGATGGGAACTGTATGGACAGTTTCTAATCCAGCATCCCCCCGCGGGCAAATCCGTCATGTAAGACACATACAATAGGTGACTACATGTGGGATGTGGGGAATCATTCAACCAAGGAGTGAAAAGGGCCAAGTATATTGCACGCAAAGTGTTGCCGTTGAAGTCTTACATGGCGGGTCTGCCCCCCCCCCCCCCCACCCCGCGTCTCTCCTTCTTGGTGTTTCTCCTCTCAAAATGGGAATATGGGATAGGTCTTTGTATTATGGACGCGGATATTCTTTAATGGATGACGGCTGCATTATGAATGACGGACCAGACGCTTGTAATTTGACTATTTGAGCAACTTGTTCCGGACTATTTACTCGAGCAATTTGTTCAGGTCTATTATCAGCTACGGCCTTGATAGGAGAAAGGAAGGGAATAGTTAGGGAATTCCCCGTTGTCATGCCAAGATCACTCAGCCGTTTAATGTAATGCAAATAAATAGCGTTACACTCTCTAAACCACAGGGGCTCGTTACAGTTGTTAATTGGTTAATTATGTTGATTACAGGGGGGTCTAGGTATGCAATAAACGAGGAAGGGAGGATAATCAAGTCGGAGCCGTCACCTCACCACGTTCACAAACCTTTTGTTTTATATCCCCTTGTTTTCGAAAATCGAATAAACTTCACTTTTAACTAATCGAGAAATGGTTAAATATATCTTCCCGAGTTTGCCTCTTTATGCAAAAATTTTTTATTTACCCGCCAAATTTTAACCGATATTTCCAGACTGACCAAAATCTCGATAATATCCTCTCGCCACAGTGCCGAGAACGAGCGAGACTTCCACGCCAGGGTTCGTCGCGAGCCAACTATCGGCTGGTATCAGTTGAGACCAAAATGGCGGAAGACGAAAGCAAGCAAGCTGAGACTGCCTGTCTCACAGGACACAGTGTTATTATTCAGGGGCAGGCAGGTACTGAAAAAACGTTTTTAATTAGAAAAGTGGAAAAAAAAAAAAAATAACAAGGAAAGAATATTGCCCTTACAGCCTCCACGGGCATAGCGATTGACGGTTCACGACGAACTCGGGCCTGGCGAGGAAGTCTCGCTCGTTCTCGGGCACTGTGGCGAGATTTTGGTCAGTCTGGAAATATCGGTAAAAATTTGGCTGGTAAATGGATTTTTTTTTTCGCATAAAGAGGTCAGATCGGAAGAAGGTAAAGTATGATATATGCGTTTTAACCATTTCTCGATCCTTGGTACACGTGTGTCAAAACGTATCATGCACAGTGGCATGTACAATTTTCTACACAACGAAGTGATCACAAGATGTATACACGAATATGTACAAAAGATACACACCAAGGTGTACAAAATGTACATACGAATGTGTAGAGCCTACAATCTGATAATAATATTTTCCCTCGCGACTGTAATTTAACAGTTCTGGAAAAAGTCTTTCCGCATTCCACAATTTTTTAACATACAACCACATGCCGAACGTTGTATTATATACGCCAATGTATACAGTGTTGGATGAACATGGATAAAAGGTCAGTTGACCTCCATCATGATCTAAGACGTAGTATACTGGAACTTTCCATGATGTCTTTTTGATATTACAGATAATTTATGGCTTGAAAAACATAAATAATGTCGAAATGGTGATACAGGATGTCTTTCATCTGTTATGATGGGATATAGCATTCTTTGATAAGCAAGGAAGATAACCAGAAAATACACTCGATGACTGCTTATACATTTTGTGCACCAATGCTACAGTATCTGATTACAAACGAAGGGTGTTCACAAATGTGTACTTAGTTCTGAGAGTGTAGTCCTATGAATGCAATGACAGGCATGCAAAAGAGATGAATTGCACGTAAATGGCATTATGTCGGTGTGACGTCAAAGGAGCATATGAGATAAGATCATAATATCGGCATGATAAGTGTACATGTATATACAGGCAGTAATGAGCTTCACAATTTCTGATGTATTTATAGTCGTTCTTCATTTAATAGGCTACTGCAGTCCACGCTATATAGTTTCCAGTCTAAAGTGGATACTTTCTGATAAATTACAACTTATTTTTGTTGCATAATTTTTTTTCCCCGATAATTCAAAATATTGTAAAATAAAGAAACTCAATAATTAAAACACTAGGACATGCATGAACCTGCATGGAAAACAAGCACGCCAATACATACTGGTGTCTAGGTTGATTATATTGCGAGAAATTAATTTTAAGCCATCTAATCCTATTGATGAAAAACAGAATATACAATTGTAGAAGGGTATCAAGGGGACCGTGTTGGAAAGTAACGAAAGCATTTATTTTAAAAACAAGACAAACTGAAAAACTTATTGCTACACAAAATAAGAACATGGAACAGTTTATCAAGAAATGGGGGTCCCTGACAGACACCACAGAGGTATGATGTTAAGGATATATATTTATTGCAATTATGTGTAGTTAAAGGCGGCTCGACAATGAATGTATGCCTACTTGTATATATATTTTCAAAGGGATGTTTATTTGAGCATAAGTTACCGTAGTTAAAAAAAGTTTATTTCTATTGAAGAACTGTTATATCTTAATAATAAGCTCTTTACCTCATAGCCACGTGAGACTGTATAGGGCAATGTAAAATCGTGGCTGCTGAAATCATTAATAAATGCCCACGGGTTTGTACTAAAAAAAATTAATTTTCTTCCAATTCAACTTAGTGTGAATCCCAGGAAAGACGGGGAGGGCATTTCCGTTTTTCGACGTCTTACTTGCTCTTTCCGACTTTATTTTATCCCCTGACCAAGCGGAATAGCATACAAAAACTGATTGTGTCGAAATATATGGTCTACCGTATTCTCGCCATGCCTCCATCATCTGGGGCAGTTGGGGTTTTCCTCCTAGGGATGGGACGAGATCAAATTCATAAATTCATTATATGCAAGGCAGTTGTTGTTTAATACAGGGACTTGTGTCTTAACCCTGCTTGGCCTGGGCAAGTCTGGGTAACTGCATCCTGATGGGGATCTTTTTCAGGCATTCAAACTTCGAGCACGAACACTGACCCTATCTGGGTATTTTCTGTTTCCCTAGGTTTTCCTAGTTAGAGGGGTCCAATAGACAAGAGCACTATATTAAATCTGTTTAGTGCACACCTTTGTCTATAACATACACATCGGTCTTCAATAACCGAATTTTTCGGTACGATTTTGGGCGTACACAGCCTGCGGGAGAGTTATACATTTATTGACCAATGAATTTCTTTTCACATTTTCTGCCCGACCTATATCCAAATATTTTTTTTTCAGCTCCCTAGCACCAAGGGTTACAAAACAACCCCACCCCTCCATGCGAAGATACACAAAAATCGACCAAGCCAAGTAGGGTTATGTCATATGTGCTGTAAGTAGATGAAGTCTCCCCCCCCTCCTCCACACTACCACCTACAGAGTCAGCTGTCTCATATACTTCGTCCCTACCAATTGGATCCCACCCCAACCCTAGTAAAACTTCAATGTTGCGACAGAAATATGTCCCAAGTTTTGGAGATATGACGGGAATATGGTTTTTCGATTCTAAAGAATAGTTTAAATGGTCTGCTTGGTGTTTCACTATGTTCGAGTAGAACCATAGAAATTTCGACGAAAACGCTTTTAAAAGCGATATGAGTAGAGTGCCGTTTAACATATGCGATGTGTTTGATGACCCGACCGACTCCCTGTGGGCTCAAGAGTACCTCTTAAAGGAAATATTAGAAGAGCATGCTCCGCTCAAACAGAAATGGGTACGTGCGAGGGAGCCACCATACATGAACTCGAGCCTACGGAAAGCGATACGAGACAAAGCCCGCTTGAGAAATAAATTGAAGAAAAATCCCAAATGTGATAGACTCTGGCAAAACTACAAACGTCAGAGGAATTTTACTACAAATCTCCGACGACAATCAGTGAAAACTTATTTTAAAGAGAGATGTAGCGGAGGATCCAAAAATGTGAATTTTTGGAAAACAATTAAACCGTTTATTTCTTCATCAACTAAGTCAGGCTCTTCCCTCATGCTCAGGGATGGCGATAGTATGAAAACGAATCCAGCGGAAGTGGCTGAAACTATGAATAACTTTTACGTATCTGTTGCTGATAACATTGGGCAAGACACTGGTTTTTCCGTACCCAGCGGCTATGACAATATACACGATTATGCTGATGCCTGCTTCTCATACCATGAACGTCACCCTAGTATTCAAGATATAAAAAGAAATTTGGTAAATTCCAACGAACATCATTTTTCACATACATCGGTGGAAGAAGTTACCGAAATCCTGTCACACCTTGAAATTAAGAAAGCTACAGGAAGGGACAATATCCCTGCAAAAGTTTTGAAATGTGCTAGTGAAGAACTAGCACCGTCTTTTTGTAAAATTTTTAATAAATGTATAGATATGAACTTATTCCCATTCCAAGCAAAACAAGCTGTGATTTCTCCAATCTATAAGAAAGGGGATGCACTTGACAAACTGAACTATAGACCTGTCAGTATTTTAACATGGTCATCTAAGGTTTTTTAATTATGCCGACGATAACTCTGTCTTAGTTGAGGGGAAAAGTAAATCTGAAATTGTGCACCATGTAAGGCAAACACGTTCAGATATACTTTTATGGTGTGAAACAAATCAAATGCAAGCTAACCCTGCAAAATTTCAAATTATGACATCTTGTGATGTAGGGGACATAACTGTGGATATCAACAGCTGCTCTGTAAATAGCACACTGTGTACGAAGCTGTTGGGTGTTGAACTGGACAACAAGCTAAAATTTGACAGACATGTGTCAAATATTATTAGAAATGCCAGTAGGCAATTAAATGTGTTAAAGAGGTTATCAAATTGTTTGGATGAAGCTTCTAGATTGTTAATTTACAAGTCTTTTGTTTTGTCAAACTTTGGTTATTGCCCTGTAGTTTGGCATCACTGTGGAGCTGTAAACACTAAAAAGTTAGAAAAGCTACAGCATAGAGCTCTAAAATTTATATATAAGACCAACCATTTATCTTATGAAGCCTTGCTCAGGAAAGCAAATCTGCCAAGTCTCGAGGTGGCTAGATTGCAGAAAATTGCCATCGAGGTTTTTAAATGTCTGAATGGGCTGAATCCACCTTATTTGAACGATATGTTCGAAAAGAACAACTGCCGGTATAATCTAAGGCAAAAAAACACTGTTACTAGGCAGCATGTCAGAACTGTAACTTCTGGGTTACACTCATTCAAAACCTTCGGTGCCAAAATATGGAACGGACTACCAGATCAGCTCCGGGAAACAACTGACATTAAGGTTTTCAGGAGGTTAATAAAAACGTGGACGGGTGATGCATGTAAATGCCACTTCTGCAAAATCTAAGTTTTATTATGCTACTGGGTTTTTTGCCCTTTTTGCTTTTACCTTCATCGCTATTTTTAATTTATTTTTACTGTTATTTAACCTCAGATATATTAGCTCTACCGAGCTAGCGTTGCAAATATTGTAATTCTGAGTATAAATAAAGTTTGTATTGTATTGTATTGTATTGATTCAGGTACGGTACAATAAAGACTTATTTGAATGATCACTAATCGAAAAACAAAATGCGGAAAACTAGGAAAGATTTCGAATCCATGATTGTGGTGCCCTAACCAGAAATTAAAATGCATTTGGGCTCAGAAATGGACGTCTGTGGAAGCATGAATCTCGATCGGGATAGTCAAGGGTTTGGAAGAATAAAAATACCATCAACAAAATTCGGACCTATAATGTGAAATTATCGTGAGGTGTTTACTTGTCAAGTATTCATACGCCTTGATGGCTAAAGATTGGACTGCATTCCACAGATTGTCTACACAGGTTTCAGCCCCAATGCACTATTATTCTAAGAGAATTTCGTACTTGTCAGTACTGCGTGGGCTATGTTGGGATGAATTTCACTTTGTACTGGACTGCTTCAACAATGCAGATCTTAGACATTGACTATTCCGGAATTTATGCATCGATGTTCCGAACCCTATGGACCATAATCACAAACATTTTACTGAACTTCTACAGTGTGACACATTTAAGACCACCAAACTCTTCGCAAAATTTATCTCTGAGAGCTTTAACAGGAGAATTCCTTCCGTCACCATGATCACTGGCTGTAAGGTACGATGTTTTCGTGTTTTCATGTATTTGTTATGTATTATTATTTCCTTATAGTATTGTGCGTTTGATATACTTTCTCGGGCATAACCAGTGTGAAGTGGATTAGTATCAATGAAGAATTGAAATTGAATTGAACTGAATTGAATTGTACATTCACACATACCTGTATATAACGCGTCATGCTATGTGGCTCAGAATAATGGAGGATCTAACCAGCGAAATAGAGCAGCAGTATAGGGTAATCTGGTGTATATGAGAGGTTTTCAGCTGATTTATGGCACCAGGTTATACACATCCTAGTCATTCTCAAGCGATACAGTGACACAGTTAATTATCAACGGCCACAAGTTAAATGGTTATTATTCCAGAGATCCATCTCCTTGGACAATTCACCCCTCCTGGCTGAGGAATACACTCTCTAAAACAACTGTGTACAACAGGTACACAATCACTGTAACAGAGATGCGCAATTTTGTACACAGTTGTTTTTACAGAGTATTTCATGGATATATAATTAGAGATTATCAACATTAATGTTGTTAATATGTGATATAACATATATGTAAAATGTTGTTGAAAATTTCTGTTCCTCCTCATGAATTACATTTGTATACCAGTAATTCTCAGGGAATTCTATTTTATTCTATTTTACTATAATTAAGTGACGGTGTATGTTTCTCCGTTTGTACAAATTATATTTTATAGAGATGAAACATATTATTTGAATGAGGAATTGGATAGTTCAGAGATGCGAACCTAGTTCACCTCAGATACGGGGTTACACATGCACTTCCAGGCACAAAAGCACATGTTTTTTCGCTATTATCCTATTGTACATTGCCTCTTTGGAAAACCCGGATCTGGGCATGGTTGACTGACTCAATAATACACAACACGACTCACAATAGTTCACCCCCGGCCGTGTGTTTATATTTTTACTCTGCTTTATGTATTATATATGTTGTTGATGTCAATTTCCCGACACCAACAGAACTATGAAGTGTACATGTGCTAGGTTCTTCTCGCTAAGAAATTATCTTGCACGAAACATAGCAGACTCGGAGCTACACTCCCAGCATGTTAACGTGAGACAGACCACCAAGCTAGCTTTGATTTCAATGACAAAATCGTACTGTGTACGCTCCACTTGGTTGTCAAATGAGTCTATTCGGAATTATAAATTCTATTGTTTGAAAATATAGTGTGGCTACTTCTTTTACTCGTCATGACAGCGAAAACGGTTTGTGCTTTTCTCTTGGTTCTTTGGGCTTTGTTTCTAGACCAAGGTTGGTGTATGAACGAATGCCGAACTAAAACATACGAAGAACCGGGGGATGTGAAATTCAGCATGATTTTGAGCATGCGCGAAAATGCCGGACCGGGCAAGTGCGGTAACGTTGGATATGGTCCTTTACAGCAGTTAATGGCGATGAAGTATGTACTACAGAAACTGAACACCAAGGATAAGGATGGCGATAGTTTCATCCCAGGAGTTAAATTAGGTAAGCTCATTCTTAGTCCCTGATTGGTATAATTTATAATGCTCTTCATTATTCGAACTTATATAAATGACATTCCAAAGAATGTTACTCAAGTTTTATATTATCTCGACTGGTCAATTTGTTTGAACTGCCTGGGGACTATTCTCAGTCCTGTATTTGAAGAGAGAAAATCCTGAAGTTTTTTCAAAATATTTTCAAACTTTGTATGTTCAGGGTGTGTTCATGAGAATTTTCAATATAGCGTATATGTGATATAGCGCATAAACTGAAACGTTGCTCCTCACAGATGAGTGCACGCTTATAACCTAGACCAAAAATCTACATCTTGTCCATCAGATAATATTCACACGCTGTTTGAATGCCAATGTGGAATAATTTAAAGGGGGAATAGTATGCAAAGGGACGATACACAATTTATCAGGGGGATTGTACCGGTACAAACTAATTTTTATTAAATAGATGATTTGCTCCCTCGGATTTTGAGTCCTGTATAAATCGAGGACTCAAAAATTATGGTCCGAAACAGCTATGCAAAATGTACATGAATGGATTTAATTTCAAACAATTAATGATATAAATAAATGCACCTGAAAAACAGAGAATCACAATTATTGAAATAAGATAAATTATAATGAGTTCTAATTGTTTATTTCTCAGGCAATCAGTGTTAAATTTAGGCTACAGACCCAGCACTGAGTCTAGGTTTACACAAAATTTTATTTTGAATGGACGAATCAAGACTTTCTGTAATATATCGTCAAAAATCTTTTTGAATTTGGTGCTAATACTGTTATATGGAATATGGAATAGGTCTTTGGATTATGGACGCGGATATTCTCTAATGGACGACGGCTGAATTATGAATGACGGACCAGACGCTTGTAATGTATCTATGGTAGATCATTCAAAGCTCGAGTGAGACCAATTTTTTTTCTAGAAATACGCGTATGTCAATCTTCAAAAGAAATTTACTTGAATAATCTATTCCTTACTCAATGGACGATAGAATTGTGTAACATACTCCACACATAGTCTGCTCAAGCCCAAACTTGTTCATATCTATTTGCACCATGATAACATTGCAACGTATAGAAAAATATGTTCATTACTAACACTGCTAAGACGAATTTGATATAAATCATTTATTCCTTACTGAGTCAACATTAAACTTGTGCTACCTACTCAATATATCATCTACTCAAGCTCAAACATATTCATACCTTATTAGCACCATGATAACATTGCATGATGTAGAAAAAATCTGTTCCAAACTATAGCATTGCTGAAAGGAATTTGATCTAATTCAATTAACATAGGTCTACATAGTCTCACTCAAGATTTGATTGATGTGACCAGGGTGATGTAGTGGTCATGTCCAATTGATCGAGACGGTTTCTCGATAACCGAGTAATACCGATAAATATCTCATCTCGAATGGTCCCGGTCAGAGGACGTTGTTCGTAATATATAATATTTCTCTATGGCAGCGAGAGTATGTCTGCGAATACATATGCGATAAATCACGGATGATGAATTAGACTGAAAATGAATACAATATTTTGTAATTCCATTCGGAGATCTGTAATAGCATATTGCTTTGACAGCGCAATATCTCTACACGTTATGTATGGAGAGAAAGAAACTTCAACAATTGAAAGTTTATAGGCTGGTTTATTGTGTAACCTACCTTGTTAGAACCTGCTTTTAGAATTTGAACCACTGTATTGAGATACGTCCAGGAAATGCATATTGAAATGAATTCTGCAAGTCCAGACTAGAATTCATAATGTTTCTCTGAAAGTAGATCAGAATGAGAGAAGATCTCTTTTCATAAATCGCGTTTCCCCAGGTGAAACCGGAGAATAGAAAACATATTGTGAGGCAATTACTTTTATTTTTGATAAGTTGCTAGACACAGGAAATCAGCAAAAAATAATAGAACGTGAGTATATTATCAATCCATGTCAACGCTATAGTTTTATTTGTTCTTTCAAAGTAATTTACCCTCCCTCTACTCCTCGCTGTTGTTTTAACCCTTTACAACTCAAATCAAATATTTCATTCCAACAGCTCAGCTGATATAAATTATAATATCACAAGACAGTAATTCTCAGATAAAATGGAAACTGCTATGAATACTACTAAGTTATGAAACAAATTATATACCGGGGTTATCATACTTCACGTGTAATTCATTTTTTTTAAGTTGAAACGATCCATGTTTGGTTCAAAATAGTTTTACAGAACAGTAATTAACGCATGCTCCCATAAAACATATTCAGTTGATTTGACACAATGTGTCATCGTTGTCATTTTTTTCCGTTGTTGGGATTCTATCTGGGCAGCCATATGCGTTTACGTCGAGTGACCTCATAATGCATGGAAAACTAAGAAACGTAAAAAAAACACACAAAAAAAACACAACAACAACAAGAACAAGAACAAGACGGAATCCCCTTCGAAATAATGTCCCGACTCTTCTGCTTTTTACATTATAAATGTATCCGTTTAAACAACATGTATCATATTACCTATAGGGGGACACGCTAACGAGCCTTGGGCTCATTGTGCCCCCATTGTAAACAGTGTTTGCAATAAATTTGTTTAAACCAAATAACCGATAAATTTCTTATCCATTTTGAAAACTGGACCGTTTCTATCGAGATAGGACCGGGAGGAAACCGGGACATCGGTTTTGCCCTCCCGGTTTCAACCGAGAAATTTCTCGATCCATTTCTAAGGCATCGAAAAAGTGTCTCGATTAATTGGATGTGATCCCTGTTCAAAAAGGCATATAGTTCATGTACCACGTGGTCAAATTATAGGTCTTTGGCATTGTGTACATGTATGTCATTGCTGAGATGAAAATTGATCTAAGTCATTTATTTCTTACCTTATAAATAAAAATATTGGGACACATATTCAGTGAAGATATTACTAAACGTCTGCTCATGATGATTAGTCGTCCACTTCGGAGCTTGTCAAAATAAATTGTCCTTTTCCCAGTGTGTGTAACAAGCTGAACTCTACATAATAACTACCATTACTCCGTCATATTGATAGGATATCACGTTTGAAATATTGTTGTAATTCTCTCTATATAAAATTCCTGTACTTCTGTTTTATGTAGCGGGGTTCAATTGCACAGGGAGACGTCATGATGTATTTGTGTTCACTGACACAAAGGTCAATAATTCTATATACGGTGAGATTTATCATTAGCCAATTTCACAGGGCATGAGATGTGAGAGACACACACACGGACTGCCCGTTATTACTTTATACGGCATCAATGAACTTTGTATACTCTAACACGAATATGTATACGTTATGACGTCTCCTTATGAATTGAGCTCCGGTAGATGAAACATATTTACTGGAGTTTTGCGTGCATGGAAAGAATTACAAAGTTATTTCAAGCTTAATATGTCATCCATATCAGATGCACATGGTGAATGTGGTCATTTAGTAGAGTTCATTTTCTTACACACGCTGCAAATAAAAAAAAACAAAAACAAAGAAGCAGATTTAACTACTGATTTTTTACAAGCTCCAAAAGTAGACGACCAGTTACAGTAAACAGACTTTAGTAGTAGCACTCGTTCTGCTCAAAAATCCTAATTTCCTATCTGACCCAATGTGAAACTGGAAGCTGTAGGAATATGTGTGGGATGAAATTTGTTCTTAATAAATTATGTCCAAGCCCGAGTGATACCACCAATGTTGCAGAAAAAGATGTGTGTTGTTGTTCAGAAGAAATGTCATCTGATATATAGTATACAAGAGTCTAGTCCGTCATTCAATATTCAGTCGTCGTCCATTTTAAAGAATTTCCGCGTCCATGACCTGGTTCATATAATAACAGTAGCACCAAGTTAAAAGAATGAATCGTAGTATACATGAAATAGGTATATTCCTTACTCAATCTGCTACATACTCAGCAGATAATCCGCTCAATCTGGTACATACTCAGCAGATAATCCGCTCAATCTGGTACATACTCAGCAGATAATCCGCTCAATCTGCTACATACTCAGCAGATAATCCGCTCAATCTGGTACGTACTCAGCAGATAATCCGCTCAATCTGGTACATACTCAGCAGATAATCCGCTCAATCTGGTACATACTCAGCAGATAATCCGCAATCTGGTACATACTCAGCAGATAATCCGCTCAATCTGGTACATACTCAGCAGATAATCCGCTCAATCTGGTACATACTCAGCAGATAATCCGCTCAATCTGGTACATACTCAGCAGATAATCCGCTCAATCTGGTACATACTCAGCAGATAATCCGCTCAATCTGGTACATACTCAGCAGATAATCCGCTCAATCTGCTACATACTCAGCAGATAATCCGCTCAATCTGGTACATACTCAGCAGATAATCCGCTCAATCTGGTACATACTCAGCAGATAATCCGCTCAATCTGTTACATACTCAGCAGATAATCCGCTCAGGCTCAGAAATGTTCATACCCTAGTTTACACCATGATAACATTGTATGATGTAGAACATAAGTTTTCATCTATAATATATTTTTGAGATGAATTTGTTCTGAATCATTTATTTCTTACACAATCAACATTGAATTGGGCTTATAGTGAGTATATAGGCTCACCCATGAGCATGGTCAGTGAGACGTAAGTCCTGTTCAAAAATCCGCAATCCCTATTTTTCACATGGTCAAATTGTATGATGTGGAGATAAGTGCATGGTACATGTATGTCATTGGTGAAATAAAGTTGATCTAAATCATTGATTATTAACCAATCAACATTAACATTTGATTACTTACTCGGTAGATATTTTAGTTTCACTCAGGATTTCGGTTGGGCCAGACAAAATGAAACCCTGTTCTAAAATGTCAAATCCCTGTATATTGTCAACTATAGGATCTATACTTGATATGAAATTAAATGAAAGAAGAAAAATTTGGCACACCAAATCTCTGTGTGAAATGTAACGAAGTGAAAAGACATTCATGTCCTACAGAAAAGTCCTACCCCATTGATAAATACTGCCTGGTTGCTAATAGCGAGGGCCGGAGCACAAATACACAACACAACATATAGGATCAGCATACAGTTACTTCTGGCCAGAACAGTTTATTCAATAAGGGACGATTTATGCATTACTCGTACTGCCACCATCCCTGCATTCCTTAGTTCACGCTGGGTGCTTCTGGTGTATTTTAGCCCAATTGTGACCGGCGGAAGATTCTACTTCGAGAATGATACATGCATGTTATGGATCACGACTGAATGATCAAAATACGGCTTTTCTTCAGGCTAAGCAATATGTGAACGCATTATATGAAAAAATAACTATGCTCGGTTATAAAAATAGAATTCAATTTTACTTCCTTAACAAATAAACACAACGGGATCTCCATAATAGTATATAACATAGTCCGGCCAATATCCCCTGTAGTTCGTATGCGTAACTGAGCACTGAGGCATGTAATCTGGAGTTACCCATGTCAGGTGTGGTGGCATTTCCATTATAGCGTACGTAAAACCAGTCATTTGGAAGGGAATTTGTCAGTTTTAACCCTCTCATATACACTCTGGGATCAGCCTCGGATACAATCCTGGACATCTTTCAGTGGCGATATGTACATTTCATGTTCCCGGCCCATGCTTCTCGGTTATCGCTCAAGCCGGTGCCAGAGGCCGTGCGGTCAGTTTATTCTAGATGTCCACATGAACATCTACAATGAAAGCGTGACTGACATACAAATCATTACAGGCATCAGTTTTGATTCTTGTGTTTTTTTAGATATGCAGTCAGAGTATTGGCCTGTCTGGTCATATGACTTCTTCAATACGCGGGTTTTCGTGAGAATCTGGAATGCTCGGCAATCTTCTTGCGCAGGTGACTCGATCGGGCGGGACCTTGGACCCCGGGGATCTGGGACGTATGGAATGCATGTACTGACCGTAAAGATTTGTTGGCTATTGTTCCATGCGGGTTTTTCCATCCGGGGACTGTGGGTTTTACATGCGGGTTTTCCCATGTTTTACATCCGGGACCCTGGTTTTACATCCGGGTACTCATCTTACATCCGGGTTTTTCCATGTTTTACATCCGGGGACCTGGTTTTACATCCGGGACCTCATCTTACATCCGGGTTTTTCGATGTTTTACATCCGGGGACCCTGGTTTTACATCCGGGTTCTCTTCGACATCCGGGTTGTCACATCCGGGTACCTTGGAATATCCGGGTACTCCTATTTTCCGGGGATGTACATGTACTTACATGTGCTGACCTTCAAGATTTGTTGGGTTATCTTCCATCCGGTACATGGCTGAAGTACATGTAGATATACCCTTCTATTCACTGAGAGACTGAAGTACATCTGGATGTACCCTCTATTCAAAAGCAAGCAATAGACCGCTCTCCTCAATATTGAGGCGAGCAAAAGACAGCTCTCCTCATTATTCAGGCGAGCATTAGACCGCTCTCCTCATTTTTTAGGCAAGCAATGGACCGCTCTCCTTAATATTCCGGCGAGCAATAGATCGCTTTCCTAAATATTTAGCCGAGCAATAGACCGCTCTCTTCATTATTCAGGCGAGCAATAGACCGCTCTCCTCATTATTCAGGCGAGCAATAGACTGTTTACCTCAATGTTGAAGCGAGCAATAGACCGCTCTCCCCAATATTCAAGCGAGCAATACACCGCTCTCATGAATGTATTTAGGCGAGCAATAGACCGCTCTCCTCATTATTCAGTCGAGATATAGACCGCTCTCCTCAATATTGAGGCGAGCAATAGACCGCTTTCCTCAATATTTAGGCGAGCAATAGACCGCTCTTCTCAATATTTAGGCGAGAAATAGACCGCTCTCCTCAATATTCAAGCGAGCAGTAGGCCGCTCTCCTCAATATTTAGGCGAGCAATAACCCGCTCTCCTCATTATTCAGGCGAGCAACAAATGTTTCAGGGTGCCCGGATGTAAAACCGGAGTGGGAAACCCGGATGAGTGAGTGAGTGGTCATATAAGGTCGTTTAGGAGTAGTAGACAAAGTGGACATTTTGGGAGTGTGAAGGAAAGTATTTGGGGTAGAAATGGACCATCCTTGGTCCGAATGCGTCGTGTGAAGTGGCATCTTGCAGCAACGCCCGAAAATGCCAAGCTCAACGCTTCAACGCCCTGGTGAATTAGTCCAAAGCTCTGATTTACATGGAATTGTCACTAATTCATTGGAAATGCAGTGACGCCCGTCAACGCCCGTCGATACGCCTTAACGCCCTATCATAACGCCTTGACGCCATGATATAGACCGGAGAGAGAACAGCAACAAGGATCACAGATGAGAGAACAACAACAGCAAGTTTTCATATAGGTTATTCTCCCCAATGTTACATCATACCCATGCTGAGGGAGCCGCGTTGGGTATGTTACAATTCAAGAAGACTCTTTTCCGATCAAAGGCCGCCATTTGGCGCTGCATCTGTCATATTCTCGGCTGCTCTTGTCCAATCAGAAGCCGTCGTTTGAGACAGTTCTATCTTTGCTCGGTGTGACCTAAGCATCGTCGGGCAGTTCAGGATATTGTTCGGGCAGCATGTCCTGAAAGAGTTGTTTGCGCATCCTGATCGCATTTTCCAGGGCCTCGGTGGGTGGTAGGCCCATATCCTCTTCCAAGTGACGCTTGGTCTTCATGATGGACCTGTGCGTGGGGTCGCCTTTCATTTCAAGCGGTAGTAAGGTATACTGTTCATAGATCGCCATGGCTGCTTTCCTGATGCAGGGGCGCATGTGGATGTATGCCTGTTGTAAGTTATCCTGTCCGGCGTCCTCGATCGCTGCAGCGTGAGTATTGATAGCTGCTCTCACAATACGATCCCAGAAGGTAGGTTCTTTCTTACTTTCCTCGGACGTAGGCTGACTATCTGAGGTCAAGCTCTCCATATCACTAGATAAGACTCTCAGCAACCTCGTTTTCGGTATCAGTCGATAGACTCTCGGCAATCTCTGTTTCGGTATCAGTCGATGGACTCTCATCAGTCTCTGTATCGGCTTCTTGTGCCTCGGAGTCTTCAACCCCATGTATATTTTTCTCGTATCGCATCGTATCGTAACGTCTGGTGTACGTGCGTTCGCATTTGAGCAAGTAGAAGCCATATTGACGGTTGAACGTCGACTGTGTGTGTTTTGGGAATACACTTGCTTTTATAGACAGTAACGCCCGTCAACGCTTAGCTTAACGCTTCCACGCCCTGGTGAACTAGCTCAGAAGCTCTGATTTTCATGGAATCGCCACCAATACATCGAAATACAGTGACGCCCGTCAACGCCCGTCGGTACGCTTTAACGCCCGTCTCAACGCCTTAACGCCCTATCTTTACGCCTTAACGCCCATCTCAGCGCCTTAACGAGCGATAAAGGGGATTTGGAGGACGATTGACCTTTGACCCCTGCGGACACCAATACCTGGTGCACCCTGTAGCCCGTAGGGCATAGGGTACACCAGCGTGCCAGTGCACCAGGTATGGGTGTCCGCAGGGGTCAAAGGTGAATCGTCCTTCAAATCCCCTTTATCGCTCGTTAAGGCGCTCAGACGGGCGTTAAGGCGTAAAGATAGGGCGTAAAGGTCACGTGACCGGAAGTGACGTCATACACTTGCGCAGAACCCACACTTGCGGAGAACACCTGCGCACACAGGCCTGCGCACTTCCGGTTTTTTTCTGCGCATGCGCAGTGAGGCGCCACTGATTATAAATAGCCTTTCTATACTACTCTGGTTTATAGCTCAAAGCAAGCACAAATTTTCTCCAGATTTCGTCGAAAGAATACCGGCTATACTGAATATGGATCCTTGTTCAGGGTATCCAGTAGTCTAGGATATTTAATTCAGGTGATGAAATATGTCTCAGAATTCGGAATATTGGAAATCGTAGACCCGGACAACCTCGATGAGTTCCGAATAAGTATATGTGTACTGAATAAGAACTTGCATTCTATTAATATTCCCTAGTTTGGGTCGTTTCTTTTATCTAATAGTCATATAGTTTCTCATTTTCCATCAGATTACTTGATAAGGTTATTAAATCATCGTTCTTAAGTAACCTTAAGTATGTGTATCTAATACCGTCACACCATTCAGGATGACCACATTAACAGATACAATAAATGCCTGGCTATGATACAAATCATCACAGGGATTAGTTTTGGTTCTCGAGATGGTTTAAGGAACATGCCGTCACTACATTTGTCTTTGAGACTCCTTGTCAACACTAGGCCATCTTTTCCAGTCACCCTTGTTAAGTTGCGTTTAATTGTTGCCTGTATGTAATGAGATTCTGTTGGTGGAGCTTTCCTTCCTGACAATTGCCATCTGTACAAATTATTGTGATTTTTTGGGACTGGTGAACGTGGAGGAGAATGAAGCGCTTGGTCGGCGTCGGGCCCCACAGATATGTTTTCTGATTAAGAAATTATATTATATTAATACTTCCTCGTTTTCCACAGATGTGATGTTTTGAGAAATACACAGCCAGTACGTTTGCCCATGGGATCAGTTGACTTCTTGTCAGTACACCCGAATCTGTTTTCATCACCCATTTTATGTTGATTTTAATTCCCGCCACACCTTCAGCAAGCACCCAACAATGAAAGTGAGAGCATGCTGGGTGCACAGGCCCGCAAATCAAGAGATTTGGAGGGTGTGGTATTAGGCCCCCTCCGCAAATCTCTTGTTTTGCGGGCCTGTGGCTGGGTGACATCCAACGCAGAACTCTTCAGGACTTTTGAATAAGCCATCAGATTCGCGGTACAATAGCTCTTGGAGAGTCCTTACTAAATTGGAGAGATACACCACACACTACCACTAAAGTACATCTGCCAAGTCACTTTTAAGAAAAACTATAGCGATAAATTTTAAGCATTAGGCCTACACTGCTTTGGCAAAGAAGAAATTTAAGAATTATGATCGGAAGAGAATCGTCGACCATTCCATGATTGAGATGTGTGGTCTAACATATTTTGCCGCCTGGGTTTGACATCCCCATAACCGAGAATCTTTATACCGGGCACCGGAGGAGATTGTGGATTGATACGTTGGGAGGAGAGAACGCGTGACATCACGGACCGCTTCCTGTAGATTATCACAACGTAATAGCGTAATCAATCGATTTGTAAACGCCGTTACAATGTCGTCGTAAACGCCGTTACAACGTCATAAACGCCGTTACAACATCGTAAACGCCGTTGCAGAGGTCAGAACGCATCAAGTAGAAAATCGGTATCAAAAAATGAATTTATTATGTAGTACTTCGTGTACTGGTGATAACTTTTTGTGCGCTTTAATTCGTTTTCAAGATTTGCAAAGAACGAAGAGTATATTTTTTATAGATTGTATTGTGTTACTGGTGCGCTAGCGCAATGGAAAAGTTGTTTCAGAACTAGTCAATCTAAGGGACCGTGCAAAATTTATTGATGGGGTAGGACCGGTGCAAACAGTGGAGGGACCAGGACTTTTTTTTCTCGCTATTTTATGTAGGACATTAATTTTTTTTACGTGACTATCCATAGGACCAAGAGTTTTTTTTTCAATAAAGAAAAGAATACGAAGCTGCGCATCTGAAAACCCATCGACTCTGGGTCCTGATTCGATAGGCTTCTGGGTCATGGCCATATGGTGTGCCCAGGGATGTCATTCTTGAGATATGTCGATAATGAGATTTCAAAATGAAGAGTTGAATGGTATTGGAGATATGTATCATTGATGATTTTGCATAAAGATGGCCACCAAGGCTTCCACCCAATCAGAAAAGCCGGCTTGGTAATTTATTGAAAGTCTCTTGAGGTATCGATGATGCACAAACTTTCATATTGAACAATTGAATGGCAGAGATATGTACATGTATCATTAATAAAAGATGCCCACCAAGGTTTCCTTCCAATCAGAAAAAAACGGTTTGCTAATTTATTGAAAGTCTCTTGATGTATTGATGATTCACCAACTTTCATATTGAACAGTTGAATGGTATCAGAGACATGTACATGTATCATTAATGGGCTTCTAGGTGATGACCATATGTGTCATTCAAGCTTGGTGTTAAACAACACAACTTTGCTCAGGCGGGTTTCCTATTGGAGGGGGAGGTGCATACAAAAGAACAGGACACTTGGGATAGTGAATAAAACACTCTAAATATCAACAATAAATATCAGTCTGGTATATATCTGTGAACTACAGTGTATATGCCCGACAACATGAAACCCCTGACCCTTTTATCACTGAACAACTAGCATGTCAAATACAATGCACTCTAAAAGTTCATTATCATTAAACCTGTAAAACAGTTTTGGCACAGCTATATAATATCAACAAATAATTTCAATGAAAAATCATGTACATTGAGCACCACTGCTCCATACTTATAAAAATGTGCAAAAGTATATGTGCATATCACATATTGGTTAGGGGGTGGTGTTTACAGATGCGGCTTACCAAATCCGGGTACATGTAGGTCACAACATAGATAGGACCAGAACTTTTCTTACCCAAGATCCAGATGGGACTCGTAGGTTGTTTTTTTTGGTTCGAAGATAAGGGGGACCAAGGATTTTTTTAGCTGATTTTCCTTGTTGCACCGGTCGATAAATTCTTCATGGTCCCTAACACTGACATTAGTCTATAAGCGTATGATAGTGACATTTTGTGGATGTTTGTAACTCTCTCCCGCAAGGTCGTGTCAATGTAAGCAAGATTCATTAATACTATCGATGATGAATTACATGACTTGTGAAAATGCGATGTGTGTAAACATTATTGTGCACAAATTAAGTAATACGACAGTGTAAATGATTGTAACATTATAATATGTATTTTCATTGTAGATTCTGTACCATTACCAGATGTGAAATGTTTTATGTCAGAAAAACTATTGCTAATGTCAAATATAGGAAATAGGTCATGCATATTATATTGCTTTTTGTCCCCCGCCGCAACGCGGCCGGGGACTTTAAAATGGTTCTTGCTTCTATGTGTCCGTGCATATGCACGGACATGTCCGTGCAAATACTTCGTAAGCAATAACTTCTAAATGCTTTGTCGGATTCCTCCGAAATTTGGCATCTGCATTCTTTGCGACAAGACGTCTCTTGGTATTACGTTTCAGCAAGATCCGCCTGTAGGTGGCGCCACTGGGTCTTGTTCCAATCTTTAGTGCATGTCCGTGCAAATACTTCGTAAGCGATAACTCCTAAATGCTTTGTCGGATTCCTCCGAAATTTGGCATCTGCATTCTTTGCGACAAGACGTCTGTTGGTATTACGTTTCAGCAAGATCCGCCTGTAGGTGGCGCCACTGGGTCTTGTTCCAATCTTTAGTGCATGTCCGTGGATGTTCGTGCAAATGCTTCATAAGCGATAACTCCTAAATGCTTTGTCGGATTCCTCCGAAATTTGGCATCTGCATTCTTTGCGACAAGACGTCTGTTGGTATTACGTTTCAGCAAGATCCGCCTGTAGGTGGCGCCACTGGGTCTTGTTCCAATATTTAGTGCATGTCCGTGCAAATACTGCGTAAGCGATAACTCCTAAATGCTTTGTCGGATTCCTCCGAAATTTGGCATCTGCATTCTTTGCGACAAGACGTCGCTGGTATTACGTTTCAGCAAGATCCACCTGTAGGTGGCTCCACTGGGTCTTGTTCCAATCTTTAATGCATGTCCGTTCATGTTTGTTCAAATCCTTCGCGAGCGATAACTTTCGAACAATTTGTCAGATTTCTTCGAAATTTGGTAAATGCATTCCCTGCGACAAAACACCGTTGGTGATGCGTTTCAGCAAAATCCACCCGGAGGTGGCGCCACTAGAGTTCATTCCATTATTCCATGCTGCAAGTGATAACTTAGAAACACTTGGTCGAATTTCTTTGAAATATCCTACATATGTACCTTTCTGGGTAACAAGAGAAACGTTGCGGCTCATCGGATTCTTCTCAAATTTGGCATGCATTTACCATGCCAGG
This sequence comes from Hanleya hanleyi, assembly GCA_036873755.1. Taxonomy (NCBI): domain Eukaryota; kingdom Metazoa; phylum Mollusca; class Polyplacophora; order Lepidopleurida; family Hanleyidae; genus Hanleya; species Hanleya hanleyi. Next base: position 50,218 of record JAVTVY010024445.1, read on the forward strand.
AGCTGTTGCTTGGGATTGCCTTTCGCTCACTTGCACTCACAGGTGGCGCCACCTGGTGGCAACATCACAAATTCGTTTCCGACCATCGGATTCTTCTCAAATTTTGTATGAATGTATCGTGACATAAGATGTCGCTTGATAATGCATTTCACTGACTTGCGCCTAGAGGTGGCGTCACCTGGTGTCAAAATCTAAATTTGGTTTCGGGGCAATAACTTGAGGACCCTCATCGGATTCTTCTCAAATTTGGTATGCAGATGTCCCCACGATACCATGTTCCTTGGGATTGTATTTTTCCCGCTTCTGCCTACAGGTGGCGTCTCCTGGTGGAAAAATTTGTTTCCGGGCAATAATTTGGCAACTGCTCATCAGATTATTCTCAAATTTTGTATTCATATGTGACCCGCCCCAAATAACATGAACACCGGTGGGCATCTAGTACCGGCAATAACTTGAGGACCCCTCTTCAGAGTCTCAAAGTTCATATGCCGATACCATGACATGAGATGTCATTTGGGATTGTGTTTTGCCTGCTTGCACCTACAGGTGATGACTCCTTGTGGCAAAGTCTAAATTTGGTTTCTGGGCAATAGGTTGAGGATGCCTTCAAATTCTTGTCAAATTTAGTTTGCAGATAATATGCCATGAATTGTCTCTTGGGGTTGCATTTCGGTTACATAATTTTCATGCTACATGGTAAAGAAAATATATTACAGTAGCAATCAACATTCAGTCAGCCATTCGGAGTTGATCTCAAAACCTGGGAAGGTGGAAAGACCCCTCTGCTTCTTACGCCTGTGAAGTAGCTGTTGCCATCCTCATGAATATCTTCTGAAACCGACAGCGCTTATAAATATTGCTGCCATTTTGGCGGAGGACCTAGCATCCTCTGGCTGCTTGTTAGGTTAGTGAGTACTTTCCATAGAGCGATGGCGCTAGTCTGGGGCAAGATTCAGTGGAATAAACTTGAGTAGGGAGGGCAGGTTTATAGAATAAACCCATTACAAGGTTTGTTACGATAGTGGCATCCTTGAGTGTTACATTTATCGTTGATGATTCTCCAGAAAATTGGTAGAATACTCAAAATTATTTTGAACGGCAACCCAATCAGTGGTTTCAATCAAATTCGAATTATTATTACATAATTTTCTGTGGATTCAGGATTTGAAGTTTACGACGATTGCGGAGACGGAGACTACGCCATTTCGCACGCACAAGAGTCGATACGTCTGAGATTTTCGAGTGACATCGTCGAATGCAAAACCAATACGAACACGTCTGTTTTCGCAGGTGAGTCCGGTCTGTAAAATAGTAAACACAGTGTTCCATATCCTATTCTGGGCGATCCTTTCCTGTGTGCCCTTTCCCTTCTTTAGAAGCGATTATGGACTCTTCATTGGTATGTAGCGACAAACGCAATCATTTTGCGATAATGTGTTCGTTGTTTATTGTTGTTGACGCTGTAGACCTACGTGAGATTTAACATCAGGAACGTATTTGATTCGTCTGCATCATTGGAAACTACTGCCAACAACAGTTACCTAATATGTTTTGAGCTGAACTACGTTATATACATGTACGCATATGAATTTGAGGGATGGCACACATCTGTTCGAAGGTGTCATTGTAATGTGGTGAATATCTACCTTCTTTCCATATTGAAAATAAAATTTCCATGTCACTTTTCGCACATCGGGAGCCAAAAGTTTTGAGCTTGTTTTCTACATCAGAATTTTGTGCTGAATCTGAAAATATGAATCTTGATGGTCATAGTTGCTGGGTTGTGGATGAAAACTGCGCTTTTGTTTTTCACAAAATTTTCAACGAAATTGATCAACCGAGATTATAGTTAACAGATATGTAACTGCGTCTGAATACCTGGCTCTAAAATGAAGATGCTGAGATGGTGTATGCATATACCCGAGAAAAAGACTTACATAATAGCTTAGAATGGATTCACGTGAAGATTTCGTCCAAAATTAATTTAAAATTGCTCAGTCCATATAAAATACCGCTAGAATTATCTCCATGCTACCTCTTTTTCTATCCGGGAAGAACAATCTGGGATGTCGGGTGTTACGGAATGAACAATCTCGGATGTTCCTGCATCAAAATAAAAATTGGCAACAAACGTTGAGCATTCAGCAATGCCAAATATTACCATGGGCACCCGAGTGTTGTGAAGACATTTGCCGTAATCTACAAGAATCTGCAACACATGTTTTCTCTTCAGAGCTGACGATCTGGCTCCTCCATCTGGGCCATTTTCGCGCGCGAACAGTGAGCTGAAAACTGTAAAAAGTGCAACTCAATTCTCAATGACCGTCATAATGACACAGGCGGGGACGTCAAAACTTGTAAAAGGTCAATCACCTTTCAAGGATGTCCGCTGCTGCTAAATCAAAGTAATTAACTTTTTGGGTAATGTGTGTTGTTGCATTCATAATTGTGTAATATGAGGAAAAACAAAGAAAAAAAATATAGGTTGAAGTACATTTTTTAGCTGTTGGCAAAATTAAGTGGGCAGATCCATGCTCCATCTGATAACCCAGAAAACATAGGGAATAGTCCTAGTTTTGACGCATATTCATGAAAAATTTATATAATTAGTAATTAACTATTTCTTATATTCTAACGGTTTGCAGATAATCACGTCTGTCAAAATTTATCAAATTGGATGGATGCTGCTGAGCAAAATTTTCAGCTAGAAGGCTTTTAATCTATTAACCTCGGAAATGGAGATAACCTAATAGGAAAACAGCCAAAAATCACCAGCGGACATCTTTAATAGGTCTCTTTTCGCAATTTCGTATTCTTCTTGATTTGATTCCTTTTAAGTTATTATTCTTTTCTCGGACATACATATGTTTAGAGCAGATGTGTTTTCTTTGCTATTGATAATTGCATGTCTTTGAAAAATTTCAAAATGAACAAAACTGGACGCAAAAAGAACAGACAACACAACAGTGTAAATAGTAGTCCCGTAAGCGATTAACATTGCGCAATCACGTTCTGACTTCTACTGAGCCTATTTGTGTTACAAGCGTCTGGTCCGTCATTCATAATTCAGCCGTCGTCCATTAAAGAATATCCGCGTCCATAATCCAAAGAGCTATTCCATATTTCATATAACAGCATTAGCACCAAACTCATAGTATACATAAACATAGGCTAGTTTCTTGCAAGAGAGAAGCTTCCTGCAAGAGAGAAGCTGTCAACAGTTTTCAATGATGCCGGCAAGACATCATGATGTTCCAAAAACATTAAATCCGTATCGCTGATCAGTATTCTTAATCCACAATAATCGTTGTAAAGTCGTCATCTAGAGAATGATGTATCTCAGTCACGCTTTGATTGTGACTGTTCATATGAGCACCGTGAGGATTTTGAAGTACATGGGTTCATACGGCCCCTAGCCCCGGGTTAAGCGGAATTAGACACAAGTTACGAAACGTAACGCCATAGATCTTCCACGCTACGCTCGTATTTTGCTATCAGCATGCGATATGTATCGCCAAATTTGAGAAACTTTGAGTGGAGGCGCTTGGTGGTATGGCCCTGTTTTATCAGTTTCTGCAACAATGTATTTTGACGTTGATTAAAATCGTCACACTTAATACAAGATTTAGCAAATGCTGCTAGACGAGATATGTATACGCCATATGCAGGTCCCACTGGAATATTACTGTCCAGAAAGGGATAGTTTACGATATCGAAATTGTAATCATCTCTTTTGTCCTAAAGTCGACGAGAGAGAATGCCCGCTTCATTTTCATAGAGATATAGATCTAAATATGATGTGCCTGTAGGGCTATCTATAGTTTCCTTCAAATCCAGTGAAGGTGGACATATATGCTTCACTGCGTCATTTATATAGCGATTATCCACAGCGAGAAGATCGTCTATATAGCGTTTGATGAATGAGAAGGAACGGGCTTTGACTGGATCGGTATTTGAAAGCGCCTGTATATAGTCATATTCATAAGAGAACAGATATACTGTCTACTAGGAAAATTATAGATAATTCGAAATGATGTTCATGAAAGTCGTTTGAAATGTGTGTGGTATTTACGCATATTTATCAACAGAAGTTGCCACTTCTCTAAATCAGTCCTCCCTTCGTGTTTGCTAATCATGTAGGCCTATTGTTCGTGTGCTTGAAAAATCTTCTGCCAGAAGCATCATGGGTAAATCTGTTATGTCTGGCCATGCGATGTTACCATACAGAGACATAATGTTACCAATACCCCTTTCTCTCTGAAAAACACATGAAATACGATTTATATGCAGAAATATGAAATAAACTATTCCTGGCCCTGGGAAATTACCAGAAAACTTGACGACGGGGTAACAGAGGAAGCACGATATTTAATATCGACGATGACTAGTAAAATCTCTCTCCCCATCCCTCCTTTAGTTTTCTCGCTTATACCAGGCAGTAGTTTATCAGATTGTCCGCATCTCCCCCAAATATCGTCCAGCTTGATAAAGATTTATATATAAGTCTGTCATCGGATTATTTTTTTCCCGTCCTCTCCTCGTGAACTAGTGCAAGTTTCAGAATGAACAATCTCGGATGTCTTCGCAATTCTGTATGTCAGTCAAGCTTTTATTGCAGATGTTCACGGGGATATTTTGAATGAGGTGCCCACACGACCGGATTCAACTGCATTAGATATTCTAATCCAAGAGCTGCTGAAGATATAATAGGCATACAAACCTATCGGTACTAGACGGCAATATAAGATTTTTAGCATCAGATACAAAGGAAGGTCCAAAGTAGAAAATAAGGAAAAGAAAATGGGGGAAATCTGAAGAAATGCTGCCTGGTATATAAGGAGCGTGGGGTGACCAGTCATTGTCGAAATTAACTGCAACCATTCTTCCGTTTACCGCTTACCTGATTTTCTGATTATTTCCCATGACAGGAACTTATTTGATTCACAAAAGAAATTTCTATTCAAATATAGTACATATTTCGAGATTGGATGACGTCTAGCAATTATGACATCACTGTGACGCCATTTTACATTCAACATGGTTTGATTGAGATCCAACTACGTGTTCTGGATTTTTCCAGCAATGTGAAGGAACCAAGACGCGGCTTTTCCTCGAGAACATTGCACGAGTAATATTATGGCCATGTTTAGTAACCTCGCATGGATACCTGAAGCAGATTCATCCATTGTGTATATCACAGAAAATTTTGCGAACACGCTGACGATAGGCCTAAAATTATTAGCACTGGCGTGGAGAGGACCGAGTTAGAAAAAGAGATAACTTGGGGTGATGGAATAACTCAAATAATACAAACATTTCAAACGATTATCATGGACTGCATTTTGAATTTATGCATAGTTTTACTAGTAGAAGGATACACAAACAGGATCATTGCATTATATCGTATATTTCAGGTATCATTGGACCCAGCCGGAGCCAGACTACGACGGCCGTGTCTGAAGTCCTTCGGAACACGGACATCCCCATAGTTACCATGGGCGCAACCCTGTCCGAGCTCTCCGATAAAACGAAATATCCCAACGTCCTCCGAACAACAGTGTCGGACAGCATACAATCTCGGGTGAGAACTCACTGAATAATGCACCAATTCCCGGTATTTAGGCTTGCGTCGTGGAGTGAGAGAGTGATTAGGATTTTAACTTAGCATTCAACAAGTGTTTAGTCATTAATGCTGGGTCGACATCGGGCCTTACAGACTAGTCTTTTGTGTTAAATGCCGTCATTTTCATCTCACGGCGATACAGCTCACCAATTCCCAGTGTACGAGTTGTCACAGCGAAACAGCTCACCAATTACCACTACACGAGTTGTCAGAGCATTTCCATCCTAGCTCTCTAGATTTGTATCTAATGCCGCTTATGCCGGTGCTAGGGGCCGTGTGGTCCTGTCATCCAAGTTGTCACATGAGCAGGCACAATAAAAGCGTACCTGAGATACAACACATCACTAATCGTTAGATTCTTGGTATGTGATTTAGAATAGGTTAACCAGAAGACTATACTGTGAAGTCATGTGGCTTTGTCAGTATGTCGGCACCTCTTATACCCACTTCCCTTATACGCGTTGTAATTGAACGCAACATTAAAAGGGTGATGGGAGACGATGCCAGTGTGATGGATAAGAATGTCCTGGTGATTAGTGTCCTTTTTCATATCGTTTTCTATTGCAACTAACGACGGACACTTGTCCTCAATGTGAAGGAAAGTGTCCTAGCTGGTTTAGACGATAGGAGCTGGACACTCTTAACCACCGGACATTCTTAGCTTCCACACCGGCGTAATGGCAAGAATTAATATGACCCCACAGTTAAATATACAGACTGCATATTTCTAAAAATATAACAAGAACCACAAGTGATCCCTGTGATGATTTGTATCCTAGCCGCGCTTTTATTGTACCTGTGCATGTGGACATCTTGATTGACATGACCACACGGGGCCTAGCTTCGGATTTAGCGGTATTAGATACAAATATTTCAGAGCGATGATGAAATAGCCTTATCAAGTAATCCGATGAAAAATGATGAAACATGTGACCGTCAGATAGAAAAAACCGCCCAAACAGGAGAGTATTTATAGAACACGGCCCAAACGGGAGAGTATTTATAGAACACGGCCCAAACGGGAGAGTATTTATAGAATGCAAGTTCTCATTCAGAACAGATACCTGTGATATCTGGCATGTAAAAACATGGCACATGATATTTTTACAGAATATATCCAACAGTTTGATTACTTGAAAGAATCACGTTGGTCTTGATTTGACGTGTCATATTATTGTTACATGAGAAAATCCTCTCTAAACATGCCTCAAATTTACCAAAACAGGCCCGGCAGGGCAAGTTTTATCAATAAATAAATCCAATTTTATGCAATTTCCAATCGTAATATGGTGGTAATTCAGGAAAAATATCATCTTACAGGTTTTGGATTAATAAAGCCCGCTTTATTACTATCACACACAAAGGAGCTTTTCCCATGTAAATGTCAAATATTCTTTACTAGGAAAACTTTTAAATAGATGTCTTCATTCATGTGAATTTCTGTGATGAGCTGAATAAAGAAACCTATCGTTACTGCTTGCACCTCAAGGAAGAGAGCCTATCTTTTTGTTAATTGTTGCATCATATATTTCTCCCCATTGTGCTAAATCAGTAGTAGTATGTTTGCACGACCAAGCAATTTTCATCATATAGATTTAGCAAACTTGCGGAAACAAATCTTTGGCGCGGTCTGTCGGGCCTCACAGATATTTGTTCTGAATACGAACTTGCATTTTATAAATACTCCCTCGTTTGAACCGTTTCGGCCGTTTTTCTATCTGGCGGTCACATAATCCACCATTCTCCAATAAATGACTTGATAGGGCTATTACATCATCGCTCTAAAATATTTGTATCTAGTGCTGCTTATTCTGGTGCTATAGTCAAGATGAACAGCTACAATAAAATCGCGGTTGATACACAAATCACCACAGGGACCACTTTTGGTTCTTGTCATGTTTTTTGAAATATGCAGTTAGTATATTTCTCCGTGGGGTCATATGACTTTTAATGTTACGTTTAATTGGGCAAAGAGGACAGTTCTGTTACAGTCTGATTTGATATAAATTACAAATATAATTGAATACTCATGTATTTCCTTTTTAATACAGGCGATTGTCTCCCTTCTGAAGGAGCTGGGATGGGCAGTGGTTGCTATAGTGCATACTGCGGATAATTACGGGACAGATTTGACTGAATCTATCCAGAAACTCGCCAAGATTGAACAAATTTGTGTCATTCACATTGAAAAAGTGACGACCCAGAGAAAAGATATTGAATTTGTCCTATCTAACTTATTAGAAAAGCAAAAACGGACTACAGGAAATAGTATGGGCGTGATTTATGCAGGTCAATGGGACGTAGCCAAACGGTTGATAAGCGCGGTACTTGATCTATCGTCAAACATAGCTGAACTGAGAAATCTGAAATGGATCATGTCAGACGGTGTTGGGACTAATGCTGATGTAATGACGGATTTGGACAACTTTGTCTTGACAATTTCTCCCACATCCATACCACTTACGGAATTCGGGGAATTTTCCCAGTCCGAAATAGATGCGGTCAAGGACAACTCACTCAGTACCACAAACCCCTGGCTAGTGGACTACGTACAGAATAGATGTCATAGTCTGATAAAAGGCACGGGGTGTAATCAGTTTGAACAGAATGATTACGTTGCGGCTACAATTGACGCAACTTACGCTATGGGCGCTGCAGTCAAGACTTATCATCGGCACATTTGCAAAGGCGTGAAGGGAATGAGCACTGCTTTCAGGAATGAGAATCCGCTCAAATCTCTGAACTATGTCAGAAACGTTTCTCTCGATTACTCAACTCTAGACAGGAACCACACAATACCGGAATTTGCGGCAATCAAGAGGATGATAGAATTTGACGGGAACGGAGATATAAAGCGAGTGGAAGGGAGAGGTCTCTACGATGTCAATGTCTACTTACGGGGTACATTTCATAAGGTATGTGTTCAAGCCGTCGTTCATGGATGTTCGTGTCCTAGGTTTACATTTCCAAGTAGCGACGAAACTCGCCTTGATGAAATGTTTCCCAATCCATAATAGCATCGCACTTTTCATGAGTCCTGTAAGTATCTTCGGTCACTACTGCCAAAGAAAATACAACCTTCTGAATATGTTATTAAATTTTAATATTTATATCTGTATTGACTGGGACCGATTCGCATCAGTACAACCCATCGCTTCTCCCTGGTCAATATTGATAGACGAAAGAGCAGCGGGCATCAGTTTATAGTGACACAAGCACAACAACATAATTTACATGTAAATATCGTCAAATCCTTCCAACTAATACTATTTTTCATAAAAACATATTCCCGAATGGGAAACTGAGTTATATTAAATTTCAACCTTTGATTGTGTATTTGTATATTGAACATATTGGAGGTCGTGATCGCCAAGTGCGCGCCCTCGGGCCTTGATGTACAGGATAAGTAAAGGAGCATCTGAAAAATGAGTCAAATCAGTGATACCAGTGAGACACCATAGTAAATGATACGCACGGATCGATGACAAATATGACTATACTGCCAGGCTCTGGTGTTCGTTTGAACAACATGGTGGTGTCAACTCATGCCTAAAATGGTCCCTATCAGTCCTACAATCTCTAGACTGCCGTTGCTCGTTACATATCCATTACAAAAATCATAAAACCATCCAAACACATATTACCGGTATAGAGTCTTACTAAATATAGTGTATCTTTGATATTCCCTTTGACTTTACTTTTAGGTGGGTTCATATCAGGAGAGCGGAATTCAGCTTGACCGGAATTTTCCACATCAAACTTCCGATTGTAAAAAACTTTGCGAAGAGTGCATTGAAGAGCCGTCGTTTGTTTATCTTCCCGGGGAAATCCTTATCGCTGGATTCTACTCCATGCACTGGTATCCTGGAAAAGGTGATCCATTCGGCTGTGGTGTTTTTCGACAGGAGGTACATACAGTTATTGCTGTGGAGGCTTTCTTCTATATGGTGAAGAAACTGAGAGAAGAAACCGGCTGGAATTTCGGGGCTATAATATTTGACGAATGTTACAGTAACTTAAGGGCAGAGATGTTTATATCAAAATATTTTTCTGGTGAGAATGTACTGATTGACCCCAGAACACAGGAGACCATAGACTTGAGTAGAGTGGTAGCTGGGATTTGTTGCGAGTCGAGCCCAGTGACTATGCCAATAGCTGAAAGTTTCAAACGAATGGGTTTACCAGTTGTCTCCACCATGTCAACATCACCTGACCTCGATGATCGTGGCCTGTATCCTTTTTTTCTCAGGACAGTCCCCAGCGACAAAGTCATGGGTGACGTCATTATGGCATTCCTGAAACATTTCGGCTGGACATATATCACTATATTGTATAGCGACAACAACTACGGAATAAAGAATATGCGAAAAATCAAGGAAAGGGCCGGAAATGAAGGGATTTGTGTAGCAGATGCAATACCAATGGCTATTGAAGCTGTTGAAAAGGATATGATAGAAGTTATCAAGCGCCTCGGTAAGAATGGCACTAGAATCGTGCTTTTTGTTGGTCTTGATGTACAGGCTAAGGTATTGCAAAATGTTCTTAAAGATAAAGAGATTGATGTTGTTTTTCTCGGTGCCGAGGACTGGGCGGTGACCGCTAAACCCGAGCCTGGAACGGAGAGAGCAATAGCCGGATCTCTTGTTTTCCGAAGTAATGCACCCAAAACTCCACCAAATGACCTTACCCAGCATCTTCTCAGAATTAGACCACAGGATAAAACGTCCCACTGGTTCGATAAATTTTGGCAATTCTTTTTCAATTGCAGTCTTCCTGGACGATTTGAGAACACCTATAATCACACATGTGACCCTAATCGGGATCATTTTAATATGTCCACTGCTGCAGAATGGTCCCGTCGGTTTAGAGTGGGGCACACTATTAACGCTGTGGCTTCGGTCATCCACGGAGCGATCAAGGCCAGGAACTCTCTTTGCAAAAGTGAAGAATTTGCTTGTGATATATTTAAAGAACATCCTGAAAAAGTCACAGATTATATAAGGAACATCACTCTGGACTCTAGTACCTTCACAAAGTTTCGTCCTTACAGGGATGACGGAAACGGAAATATAGGATTCCAGATTCACAATCTCCAGAGACTCAGCGACGGAACTTACAAGTACATTGAGGTAAGTTTCACTCAAGAGCCATACATCTGGAACTGGTCATGCATTTGTAACTATGCTGTATGTGGTCCCATCAGTTAACTATGCTGTATATGGTCCCATCAATATTGGTCTGACAAATGGAGATTTATAGAAACAGCAGTGTATCAAGGGATATCTTCCCTTTTGGAAGAATTGGATTGGTCAATTCGAATTTTCGACACGAAATCCGGCAGTTTCATTGGAGAAAATTGAAAGAGTAGCCAGCAAATTGTTCCCGTCAAATTTCATTGTAATTTGAAATTCCCAATACAGTTGTATATATTAGCTAGCTCAGGCAATTTCACATATCATTGAGTGATTATCCCTAAAAAGAGCCAATAGAAGTATATGTTGGCAGTCCTTTGACAAGGAACCAGACACACAGGTAGACAGGAGGAGGGATGAATGTGGGACGCGGCGCGAGACCAGATCGCAGCATTTCTCGCACTCCTTTTGTTTTTTTATGAAGGTCGATATTACAATCAGTCTGGACAGGTTGATGAAAAATAAGATCGGCTGTACTTCGCAGGGGGGAAAGTGACCTCTCTCTTGCAATGGGGTCACTCTGAACCCACCATCGGAAGCGCTTGATGTCGCGTTCAATATGGAGGACATGGAGGTGTGTCTGGTGCTAGGCATGTGATTGACCCGATTTCTTTATCTTCGGGGACCAATCATACGCGACCATTTCGAACACACGTCAACATACGTAGGTATTATCTTATCCCGCATGGTATCTGTCAGACGTTTTTACGTATGATAGTACCATCCGTTCGGATGATGGTGTTTTGGTGATGAATGGTATAATTTAGTGTCACAAAAAGCGCCAAACAAAGTTGTCTCCCAATATGTTAAGTGAGATGAATCTGCGGATACTCAATTTCCATACAAATTATGCTATGGCCTTTCGTTCCCAGGTTGCAGCTCTGCCATAAGTCGACCATAATAGAGATAATGCTCTAAAACTTACGAGATTACCAGAAGTGTTCTGAAAGTTATACTAGAATTAAACAGTATTAATTCATCACAGCTACAGTCTATTCTAAGAATGTTCCAAAATAAAGAAGTTGGTTGGTTATATCTGCATTTTGTGACCATGTTTGGATTCAGGCCTACATAATAAGTGGAATCACGTAGGGTTCATTAAGCAAACAAATCGGGAGGTTAATTTTGCTGTGAGGTTGAGCACGCATACAAGTTATATGTAGCCTTGCACCAAAACATCGTTTCGAAAAACCAGATCTTACCAGACAAAATGTTCTTTCTTGACAGTGATATTCCGGTGCGACATGCATATAGCGTATAAATATCTCGCCTAGTAGCATTTGTTTATCCTGTGTTAAATGTGACGATTTTAATCAACGTCACAAAACAGAGCTATACCGCCAGCTTCTTTAGTCAAAGTTTCTCAATTTTGGCGATACACAGCGCATGCTTATACAAGACTACGAGCGTAGCGCGCAAGGTCTATGACGTTACTGTTAGAATTCCGCTTAACCCGAGGCTAGGTTCCATATGAACCCATGCATGTTTTTCAAGATCCTCATGGTCTTCATATGAACAGATGAACAAAATGTCATCATATAGGGTACCTTCGGCTTCTCGTGGATTCAGAGAGCGTTTATCATTTAAGTAAGTTAGGCAGACATGATGGCTTCAGGCTCCTAAATAAAAACAGTCCCCATCCGTTAACCCCTACACATAATTTCCACCAAAGACCAGGCTTTTCTTGATTTTTTGCTTTTCCCCTTCGTTGCGATGATTAATGAAAAGCCATTGGTACTGGTGGCAAGTTCTATTCAGCTGCAAATTTTATTTCGATTTACTACTCGATAACATGCCTCGCTGGGAAACTATTGCAGGGCCTCAGCACTGCTTTCATCAGGCAAAAACAGCAAAATCAGGATTCCATGTGTAGAGGCGCACACAGCTGGACATTTTCACGGATATTATTTATCAAAAAGTTTATCACCTTTTAGCACTTGAAATAAACGACTCCCTGCCGAAAGATGAAAGTCTAAATTCAATTATGGAATCGGCCAGGTATAATTTTGTTGATACTACCGAACGTGTGAATTATCCATGAGTCTGATGCCTGATCAATCGATGCGTTGTGTGAATGAATCATTTTGTCCTTGAACCACAGCTCCGAGATTTATCATATTATTGACTCTGGAAGAATGAAGTTGAATACGCTCTCAGTCGTATCTATTTGGCGTACCACTACACAATAAGTCCACAGATTGAGTGATAAGGTACCTTGTATACGTATAAATGCATTGGGAGAAGCGTATTTGATATAGGGTATGTTAACTTTCCCAATTACAAGCGTCTGGTCCGCCATTCAGTATTCAGCCGTCGTCCCTTGAATAATATCTGCGTCCATTATCCAAAGACCTATTCAATATTCCGTATAACAGCATTAGCACCAAATTAAAAAGACAATCATAGTATAAAATTATGCTACACTCAGAAAAGGCTTTGAGGCTGTACAGTCATGTCACTCTACAAATATATGTAGGTTTATCATTTGGATGGGAAAGTTAAGCCGTATGACGTTAGATATTACAGGTTAGTTTCTCTGGGTATTCTCGCATTTACCATGTTGAGGTTTTTACTTCATTAGATGTCCACGATACTCATCCATTAAAACCAGTTGAGTTGTTTGAGCTGATCTGTCATCACAGCTCCCGATCTAATTCCGCTGAAGCCGAGGCTAGGGACCGTGTGGATACCTCATAGTCTACACATGAACAGCCACAATAAAAGCACGGCCGAGATACTAAGGTTACCTCCGAGAATCACCGTATTCTCGGGTCTGAATGTTAGATGCCGAGTGATGTTTTCCTGTCATATGGTTGCTTTTTAGTCGCCAAACGTCGTCAATTTTCCCCACTTCTTGCATATCGCTCCAATTTATTAACTGTGTATGGCAGATTTCTGCTGGTGGGCTGTTAGTCCCCGAGGCCCGCCCTCTGTGAATATCACTCGACAAATATATGTAGGTTTATTGTTTTGATAGGAAATTTATGCCGTACGACGTCGGGCATTACAGGTTAGTTTCTCTGGGTATTTTGCATTTAACAGGTTACCGGTAAACGTAGGCCACAGTCAAGTAATTAAGACAACAGTCGTCGTCAATAATCGAGTATCTTTCTGTATCTCGCAGATAACATCAAACTAAGGCAGAAGTATATATTAAAAACGTTAAACATATAAGGTGCAAGACAGACGAGGTCAATAGATCTTAAAATAGACCTGCTAAATTACGAAACATTTATCTAGTATCTGGAATTTCACTGGAGAAATGCATTCCCATTTGCATACATACTTCAAGAGTGAATCGTTAGCTTACTATTCCTCAACATTCTTGATCACCGCTGTCTCACATTTTCGCAAACCCAAATATAACGCTACTGATTCTTTACCAGAAGGTGTCCACAATGAGACTCTGCCTTATATGCAAACCACAGCATAACATCCGCCTCAGAATATGCCGTTCAACCATCATATGTCGTGATCCTACTACCATATCTTGAAGCGATGTTGAATCATATTTACCCACTCACCTACTTACTGCTGGTAGAGGTGTATGACCCACGAAGAGGGCGTCATTGGCAAGTGTTCATGGTTTGTTGCTTTAGCCGATAGTTTATTACCACTTCTTATTTGATGCCTTTATGGTTTGGGGCACAATATGGGTCATATAAATACTATAGATTACTGATAGGTTAAGTTACCGTGAACGTCGACTTCCTTTTCACGGAGATGTCTCTGTTGTAGGAATAATTACAACACATATAAGGGAAGTGGGAAGAGGTGCCGACATACTGACAGAGCCACATGACTTCACAGTTTAGTCTTCTGGTTAGCCTATTCTAAAGCACACACCAAGAATCTAGCGATTCGTGATATGTGTTGTATCTCAGGTACGCTTTTATTGTACCTGTTCTGCTGATAAGCTGCTGATAACTTATATACTTACCTGCTGATAACTTATATATTTAGTTTTATGAAGTTCTACTATTTATGCCCCATTCCACGATTCAGGTTAACCGTAAACTTTACTTTCAGGTCGGGAACTACGACTTGGTAAACAACAAGCTGAACTTGTTTCAAGAATGTGTTTTCTACAGTAAAGGTGAACCAATAGCAGTTGTGAAAGCAGACTGCGCTGATCATGAAAGCTGTGTAAACTGTGAAGAGAAGAAGCCAATAGTGATATCAACACAAGATTGTCAGCTTGGAAGCGTTAAGGATCTTGTCACCTTGATCGTCGTCTGCGTCATCTGCTTTGTTGTGCTCACTTTGCTGGTCATTGTTGTTTGTATCCTGTGCAGAAAAAAACAACACAAAGGTAATTTACTATATTTTTTTATTGAAAATATTTTCGAACAAATATACAGTACAAATATCGACGAATCAACCATATGACTCCAACGGAAGCCTCTGTCGCCATTTCATATTCACACTAGAATACGGAGGATTCCAAGACGTAGCCTTGGTGGTGACCATCGTCGGTGAGATAGGACGGACACAGTAGTCGTGAGGATGGTATCGCAGTAACTGGATATGCAGCGTAATTTGGCGGAAACGGTATATCCCCGTTGGAAGGGGATAAATCATCGGCCAAGGAAAATATAGAATTCGACGAGAACAGCCAGCTCTGTAAAACTCAAGCTGGATAACGTGCTGGGATTATTCATCCCACACTCGTATATGCGATGAGCGCGTGCGATGTAGGTCGACACTCGACATTCGCTGTAGGCATTATCCGCTCGAGCACCGTTTCTCTCGCGATAATGATTTAAATTATATGGGAAAAAGAATCCCATATCAACTTGATCAAGGAACGAAACTTTCCACCACGGGATGTATACATCCGAACCTCGTCTTGGTGGCTCGGTTGGGATGCATTTTCTTATCTCGAGAGGGAATTTTCACCCAATGATCAACCCACGATCAAGTTATATGGGATCATCTTAGTCTCAAATGTTATCAACATATTGATACAATGTTGCAATCGTTGTAGCGACACGTGTGCCAATGATAAATGGGAATACTGGACGACGAAGCCCTGGAGAATGTACCATCGACACGACTATGGTAAACGACAGAAATCTTCGAAGACTCAAGGGTCCATCTTTCGAAAATCCACCAGCAACATACAGTTCATCCCATGACAACTCAGTGGAAGAAACAAAATTCGACGGTATGTAAAAACTGTAAAAACTAACCCATATTCTTTGAAACATTTCTTCGTAACTTGTCTAATTTCAATTTACCCGGGATTCGGGGCCGTATTGTCATTATGGAAGATGTGGGTAAAGCAGTATCCTTTTATCTTCTCTATTCTCCCTGGGAATTGCAATTATATATGACAGGGAATTAATAACACGTACTGTATCTAAGGCTGACCCTCCTTTTTTAACGGAGACAGAGTGCTTGTGTGATCCCACAACCGTTATCCCGATCCTCTCCCTACCGATCTATCGATATCACTACACACACGTCCATCCAGGAAGCTTACTATGTACAATGTTATTCTCCACAGAGAACACTCGTATTGGTGATAGACAACCGATTGTGCCGCCTGAGCCACCACAAAGTGTAGCAATCGGTCAGATAAACGGTTGGATTCATCTCATAACAGGTGGACCAATATTTGAGAATCAACCTCCGAGCTACAATTCGACAGAGGCATCTCGAGTTAACTCCATGGTACTCAACACAGATGACATTGCTATGTTATCTCAGTCCCCGTTGAACAGAAACAGTGAAAGCAAGAAAAATCAGATGGGAGGTTCAAGGCCGATACTAGATGTCACAATGCCTAACTCATCAGTTATCTCTTCTCCTGAACAACAGAAAGACTTAGATATTACACGGAAGGCAGACGCTTCACTCCTTCCCGTTAAATCGAAGCAAAAGTTTTCTAATCCAAAGTTTGAAAAGGATTTCGTGTTTGGTAGACACTCCACTGATTCCTCTTCGAAGACTATCAATAATCAACGCAAAATCTCCTCCAAGGCTCTTGGTGACGAACATCCAGCCACATCTCAGGAAGTGGGCGACCTACATCAGACATCTCCTGCGCCTGTTGTTGACCTACGCCGAACCTTCCCTAAGGCTGTAGCCGACCCATATCAAACATCTCCCGCGCTTGTTGGTGAGCCAAATCAAACCTTCCCTAAACGTGTAAGCGATCCTCACCAAACATCTTCCGAGGCTGTTGACCTCCCACGACAAACATTTTCCAAGGCTGCAGGCAACCCACATCAAACATCTCCTGCGCTTCGTGATCCGCACCAAACCTCCCCTAAGCTCGTTGACGACCCACGTCAAAATGCTTCTGCTTCTGTAGTTGATCCACACCAAGCCTTCCCTAAGCTTGTTGACGACCCACGTCAAAATGCTTCTGCTTCTGTAGTTGATCCACACCAAACCTTCCCTAAGCTTGTAGGTAACCCACATCAAACATCTCCTGTGCTTGTTGGCGACCCACACCAAACTTTCCCTAAGCTTTTAGGCGACCGACATCAAGCAGCTCCTACGCTTGTTGGTGACCCAAACCAAACCTTCCCTAAGCTTGTAGGCGACCCACATCAAAATGCCCCTGCTTCTGTTGTTAATCCACACCAAACATTTCCGAAGCTTGTAGGCGACCCACATCAAACATCTGCGCTTGTTGATGACCCAAAGCAAACCTTCCCTAAGCTTGTAGGCGATCCACACCAAACATCTCCCAAGATTATTGTTGAATCAAATGGAACCTCTTCGGCATCGCCCGGCGCTTCTGCATGGACAGACCACGCTCGAGATGACCGGAGATCCTCTACGCAATATTCAAGAAGACTCGGGAGATAAAATTCTAAGTGAGGATGATCCCAGATATACCAAATTCCAAGACATTTGTGGAAAGAAGATTTACCTGTCTGCTGTACATGTCCCAGGAGCGGACGAACAAGTATGCTAAATACTATTTTCATATTAACGGATTTACGTCGCAAAATGTAATTAGAGTACGAATTGAAAGTTAATGTACTTTACGTTAAGAAAATTTCCGTATGGACTTTATACCCCATGGACCTGAAGGGAATGCAAGGCATGGACACTGACCTAATATCTTAACCCTAATTGGCCTGGGCCTTTTGGGACCTGTCCAAGGCTGGGGTCATTTCGGCCCCCAAAATATTTGTGCTATGCCGCTGAATCTTACCACACTATACCCTTTAGTCAAGCTCTACACGAAAATGTAATAATATCCTAGATGGTCGCTTATAAAACAGGGCTATACCACCAAGTGCCTCCACTCAAAGTTTCTCAAATTTGGCGATACATATCGCATGCTGATAGCAAAATACGAGCGTAGCGTGCAAGATCTATGGCGTTACGTTTCATAACTTGTGTCTAATTCCGCTTAACCCGGGGCTAGGGGGCTGTATGAACCCATGTACTTCAAGATCCTCATGGTACTCATATGAACAGTCACAATCAAAGCGTGACAGATACATCATTCTTTAGATGACGACTTTACAACGAATATTATGGATTAAGAATACTGATCAGCGATACGGATTTGATATTTTTTGCCGGCATCATTGAAAACTGTTGACCGCTTCTCTCTTGCAGGAAACAAGCCTATGTTTATGTATACTATGATTATGTATACTTTTTGAATTTGGTGCTAATACTGTTATATGGAATATGGAATAGGTCTTTGGATTATGAACGCGGATATTCTCTAATGGACGACGGCTGAATTATGAATGACGGGCCAGACGCTTGTAATTCATAACGTCACAGTGACATTGCATTTTTTCGATCAAATTTCTCGTTTTTTTCTATTTATGTGTTTTCTTCAGAAAACCTGCATGATAAATAGACTGAGGTGCAATAAAATTGTTTTTGCTCACTTTTCCTCACAGATAAACTGGAATTTTGAAGAAAACTTAGTCCCTAAGTCAGGATAGCTCTGTGACATGGCTTCCCGACATAGCTATGCGTTACATGTTATATTAAAATGTGTTATATGTCAAATTGAAGTCAATATGCAAATATTTCGAACATTCCTTGAATGTCGGACCAGACGCTTGTATTCAATAATTCTTCATTCTTCAGGTGACGAATCGGAACGACTCAAATACACACCGCCCTGGTAATCCGAAGGCTACAGAGATATTACCCCACCACCGACCATTGGCTCTACCCCCGCGATGCCGCCCACAAGAAGTCCATGAAGTGACAATGGAATTTGTAGAACTTGGTGAAAACGATGTATAAGACAGGATGGAATTGGGTAAAAACTATGCATAAATCCGGGTATTATTTGGTGAAAACAATGCATAAATTCTATTGCACTTGGTGCCGACGATGTTGATGTCAACGTCGTGTGGTTCATGTAGAATTGAATGAAGGGGTATTCACCTGTAAACGTTTGTGAAAACGGCTGTATACCATTATGTCTTAAGGATGTCCTCTGTTGGTGAATCAAAGTAATTAACTTTTTGAATAGTGTGTGTTGTTGCATTCACACTTGTGTATTATTACTTACTTACTTTACTTTATTTCAATACATGAATACATATAGAAACATAAAAATATATATACATATATCAATGATTGTTAAAAACAATGTCATGTACAAACAAGATTATCACAATCCCCGGGCAAACATGCACATACGTACTGCTTACAGCTCTAACAATACAAAAAAGTTAGTTGGGATAGGCTCAGCCTGTATTCAAACTATGGGGTCGGCTAAAGTGACAAACAAAAGAAGAACTGTATTGGGCCACCACTACCTCGAACATAAATTCAGGTCCAACTTCACACATCCCTCTGATCACAGATTGCCAAGATAGACGAGCGGCCGGGACCCTGTTTTGGGGAATAAAATGCACCCCCCGTACACAGAGGCAAACTATATATCATTTGAAAGCGTAGACTGTCTTCTTTCAGATGAGGCAGGAAGTGGTGGTGAAAAGTACTGCCGTATGCTGAAAAACTTAGGAAATACAAAAACCATTGGATTGCATCTTTCTACTTTTAAAATGGGGGTATATGTATTAAAATGACTATACCTTCACTCGTGCCAGGCATAAGGCAAAATGGTTGATGTCAATTGATTGCGCAGAGGTTCTTCAATCGTCTAATATAAAAAAAATATTATGGCATCATTGACCTATGACGTTACAGAGGGGCCATCTCCGAAATACAATTAAATTGCGTCACACGCGCTGAAAACTATGTCAAAAGTTTTTTGTGGGTGAAATACTTCGATGTTAAATAGCCAAAATGGTTCTTATGTCGAATTTAGTCATCGGTCAAATACTTCGGCAAAGATTTGGTGCGATTACCTTTTAACTCCTCAATATAACAAGCGTCATTCACCATAGGATATAAGGTAAAAAACACTAAAGTACTGCATTAGAGGACGGGTTTCTCGGATGTCAGTCACCAAAAATACTCTAGTTTCGTGATTTAGACATTCAGTGTCATTTGACATCGTAGCTGTATATTGTTTTGTCAAACGTACAAATTAGTTTAAAATTGTAATGGGGGATTGTTTCAAAATATCCACAAAACATACGGGAGGTCGCAGAGTGACACAAAGTTACAAAATTGGTGAAAGGGTGCTGTGAGCATCAGTTTTTATATCAATTATTTATCTAATTTTCTGACAGCATTAAATAGATCACTGCAATACAAAAAATGTCTATAAACATACCCACTCTCCTGGTATGTCCCGATCCCACAACAGCCTGAGTATAGGAGTTTTATTATAATATCACTATGAGTACTCAAGATATTTTTGGGAGCATAACTTCTGTATATACCTGGAACATCTTTCATCAGGATCCAAGCCTATAAATCATAAATACAATAGGACAGCCCCGAGATAGAACTCTTCAATAGAATAATAATACTTATTTATTTCAGACACAGATGGTCTATAGAATGAACAAACAAATAATAAGATTGCAGCCAAAAGACAAATCACTAGCGCGTTACATAGATTTGGCGAGACCAATGACAAACTAAATGCGAAGTCTGAGACAAATCGGAAAACCGCAAAGTTGTAAGTAAGAGGTTGTCTGTCGACATAAGTCTGTTCCGTAGAGAATTAATCTGGCGTCGAATAATCTCATTAAAGCTGAGTACAGAGTTAATCCCAAACATGTAAGTGGCACTACAATTGCGCGGGGGTGTATTATAACCAGCGAAATACGTTGATGTAGAATACTTTATTATTACGTAAAACATTTACCATATAAGGTTAAGAACGCATACATACATATACATGTAAGACAATATAACTCATTAAATAACATCCACACATGCACCAATCACCCATACACATTCATACCATACAGATGTACATGTACACAGCCTCACACTCAATAATCACATACCATTGCTGTTATCCTTAACATTGACATGGAAATACTCGGGGGTACCCTAACCTGAGAAACAGTCATACACAAAGTGTGCAAGACTGTTTGTGGCTAATCTATTTCCACATGACATAAGCCGAACAAATAAATCATCTCGACTATTGTTAACATCAATGATATTAGATATTTCTGACATAAATTTCTTCCTACGGTCAGTGTATTTACAGCATGACAGAAGAAAGTGTTTTTCGTCTTCTATTACATCACACGCATCACATAGTCTATCACATGTGGATGTTTTTGGCTTGGTGTACCTCCCCATCTCAATTTGCAGTCTGTGTGCACTGATACGCAGTCTAATAAGTGCTGTTCTATGTTTTTTATTATTAATTGCCAACAGATTTTCTTCTGTACTGAAACTATCTTTTATGGATCTGTAAGTTTCAAGTTTGGTAGACGCATTAAGTTCTGTCTTCCAATGGGTCTCATATATCTGTAACAGCTGAGATTGTATAAAACGAGTTGAGGCCTTTGGTTTAGAGCAGCCAAGATTTTCCCAGATGTGATAGGAATTGGTATTTTTTAATATACATTTTATATAGCTAACCCAATTTGGAGAATTGTTAACTCTACCTTCCTCAACCTGCTCCAAAAAAGCCTTATATACTAATGAGGAATGATCCGAATCAAATATATGGAATAAAAACCGAATGCTGCCGGTAATGGCAGGTATATGAATTGGTGCTCTACCGAGCTCCCCTCTAACTGCATTATTAACAGCTCTTGGGTTTACACCCAGTACACTTTTGCAAAATTTCAGATGTATACGTTCCACATCATTAACTGTACTTAACAGCTTACCAATATCGGCCGACTCTTTAAGATAGCCAGTCCATACTTCGGATCCATATGTTAAAATAGGCATAATGGTGGAATCAAAAACCTTACAGGCCAAAATTGGTTTGATATCACCAATGCTAATTGCATGTTTAATGGCAAACAAGGCCTTATTTGCTCTAGCAGCCAAATTGGACAGTGATTTGTTAAATTTTCCGTTACTATGGAAAACGAGGCCTAAATATTTGTACGAGTTGCAGCATTCTATTGGCTGATACCCTATATGGAAGGACTCTTTACTTTTTTGGTTTTGTCCAAAGACCATTACTTTCGTCTTGCTAATATTTATTGACATACCCCATCTTTGGGTATACTCATTGAGTATATTAAGTTTTGCTTGCAGATCAGTTTTACTCAGGGAGACCAGCATAATGTCATCAGCATAAGCCAAACTGCTTACTGGCAAGTCCCACAGCATAGGGGGATTCTTGCAGCAATCCAGCTCCTTTAACAGATCATTAATAAACAAATTAAATAATATGGGACTCAAAACGCTGGCCTGGTGTACTCCGCGTGTGATAGGAAATTTTTCCCCTACACCAGCTTTGGATTTCACACAAGACGTACTGAGATGATACATGCTTTTAATTACTTTGTATATACTACCTTTGAAGCCTGCTTGCAACAGTTTAAGGAAGAGAGCATGATGTCCAACTGTGTCGAACGCTTTCCGAATTTCAATAAAACAAGTAAACAGTTTACTTTTCTGTTTGGTGTATTTATCAATCAGAGTTTTGATTGTGAACATATGGTCTGCGGTTCTGCAGCCTTTTCTAAAACCAATCTGTGACATAGACAGGATATGATGTTGTTCTATATGGCTAACCAGTCTCGTGTTCAGTATCTGTGTGAACAGTTTACCGAGACAACTTGTAAGTGTAATACCCCTATAATTGTGGGGATCAAGTGGGTTGCCGTTCTTATGTATTGGTACAATAAGTCCAGTTGCCCAGCTTTCAGGAAAATTACCAGTTTGCAGGATGGCATTAAATAGATCCAGCATGATATCAGTTAGATAGGGAGTAGCTGCTTTAATCATTTCATTTATGATTCCATCAATGCCACTAGATTTATTATTTTTGAGATGACTAATAGCCTCTTGCAGTTCTTTTTCAGTAATTTGTATATCTAGATCTGTAGGGACAGACTCCTGCTCCATCATTTTTAGTGCTGCAGCTATTTCCTGTTTACGAGTGTCACTAGTATTATCAGTGTCCTCTTGATGTAACACTCTGAAATGATTCGTCCAGCTGTTAATATCAACACGTTCTGAGTGATCACTGTTTGAGCTTTCAGTTTTAAGTTTTTTAAGGATATCCCATGCTACAGAGGAGTCCCTTTCACCAAGTTGGTCTAATTCACTCAAAAGCTTTCTTCTATACTGATTTCTTTTATACTTAACTTTGTTCTTATATTCTTTCTGTTTACTGTAAAATTTAGCTTTAATATTTGAGTTCACAGGATGACGGTTAAATGCATTATTAAGTTTAGTCTGCAGTCTTTGTCATACCAGGGTTTATTTATTCTATCTGTATTAATCTTTGGTACAACCTTACTTGTGTATGTATCTTGCCTTCTTATACTAGTGTCACCTATAGTTGTCATAAAATTATTTAATAAATTGACACATTTATCTACATCGGGTGTGTTTGTATTTAATTCATTCATCGTATTCAATTTAAGTTGTGAGCGATTTTCAATAATACTGTTAATAAAGCTTTCTTCACTAGATTCTTCCCACAGGTATTTAGTTGGAAGAGGATACAAGTTTGCAGTATCAGGGTAATTAGACTTATGCGATATCGGCCTCTGTCTCCAAAGACCTGTTTTAAGCTTCATAGATAACATTTTATGGTCCGAGTATTCAGCAAAAAGTGGATGAACCTTCATGTCTATAACATCTTTAAAAAAGGTAGAATTCACAATAAAATAATCTACCACACTGATTCCCTGGCTATTTACAGATGTAAAATCTCCAAACAGGTCACTTAAGGACCTGCCATTAACTATGCGACAACTGTTAGATGTACATAAATCAATTAGACGTCTACCCATAGGCTTAATAACTCTATCCATTGAATTTCTCTTCAAGCTGGCATCACCCACATAGTATATAGGTAAAGGGATGTAACTCCACTCATCAACAGAATCATCAGCAATAAAATCTAATTCTCTGCCTGTTCTGGCATTCAAATCACCACATAGGATTACATTGCCTTTGGCACTAAAAAGAGTAACTTCATTCTTCAGTTGATCAAAAAGGTTATTACTATGTAATTTACCATACGATGAGTTGTTAGGGGGAATATAAGCAGCACACAGATAAACATCACATAATATTTCAAAGAAATTATGGCAAACCCAGACAGTTCCTCCACTATTTGTGTGAACCGACATAACACCTGCAGCTATACTTTCATGGACTAATATTACAACACCCCCAGAGTGTTTACGTGCTTTCACTTGTTTTGGCCTATCGAGTCTGCCCTTGGTAACATAGCCGGGTATGGATATGTCACAATCTTTCCCAGTATGAGTTTCAGTCAGTACAATAATATCAAAAGTGCAGAGTTTATCCAGCAAAACTGTGCAATTTGTTCTGTTTGATACCATGAGTCCTATGATGGATACCCCGAATATTCCATTACAAGCGTCTAGTCCGTCATTCATAATCCAGCCGTCGTCCATTAGAGAATATCCGCGTCCATAATCCAAAGACCTATTCCATTTTCCACATAACAGTATTAGCACCAAATTCAAAAAGACAATCATAGTATACATAAACATAGGCTTGTTTCCTGCAAGAGAGAAGCGGTCAACAGTTTTCAATGATGCCGGCAAGACATCATGATGTTCCAAAAATATCAAATCCGTATCGCTGATCAGTATTCTTAATCCATAATATTCGTTATAGAGTCGTCATCTAAAAAAAGATGTATCTCAATCAATCAATCAATCAATCAATTAATTTATTCACCAGTTCAAATTCATACAAATTATTGACAATATATTTCAAATACGATTAATTCAGTAGTCATACGTGATGAAAAGATACCTCGGTTATGTCTGGCGGGAATAAAACCCCAGAGGGTTTGTTCTATCCCCCCAAAAAAATAAAAAATGCAAAATAAATAATAATATGAAATTATATAACCGCATTGCAGATTTAATATATTATAATTCATTGTAGTAATTCAACTCGTGTTAGAACTTTCTCAAAATGGCGAATAATAGAATATACTCATGGTCGGCCCTGCTTACAGGATGTATAAGCTGTCAGCCCAATACAAGGTATTTTTTCAACTGCGACTTGAAAAAAGAAATAGAATCTATTGTTTTAAGATAAATCGGTAGTTTATTCCATAGCCTAGGACCTTTAATTCTTGCAGAGAAGAACGAGAGATCAGAGGAATAGAAGGGTCGATACAAATTGATTCTGGAGTTTCTTGTAGCATATCGATGCACATTTGATATGCGGGTAAAACATCTCTGGTGGATAGTGGGTAAAAGTAAGGGGTGATAACTGAACTTGTGGACATATTGTAAAAGAAGATAATTATTCATTTGTGGTAGTGTAAGAATATTCAGATTTTTAAAAAGAGGCTCGGTATGTTCATACCTTCCAGATAGAGATATTATTCTGATTGCACGTTTTTGGAGAGTTATTAATGCAGTAAGATGGCTTATGTAGGTATTGCCCCATACGAGATTGCAATATGTCAAATAGGGACAAATGAGAGAATAATACAGTATGAATAATGTTTTTTTGTTAACTTGGTTTTTTATATGATTTATAACACCTAAATTTCTTGATAGCTTCTTAGAAATTTCATTTATATGTGACAGCCAATTCAGTTTATTATTAAAGTAAACTCCAAGAAATTTAAATTTTTCTACCTGTTCTATAGCTTGACCATTAACAGATATTGTCGGAGCATCAACATTTGATCGTTTGCTTGGTCTTATAAACATGAATTTTGTTTTAGCTATATTTAGAGATAGTTTGTTGCAGGAGAACCAGGTATGTAGCTTCTCCAGTTCCAGTGACATACCTGTAATGAGATTAGTATAATTTTCGTCTGAAAGAATGACACTGGTATCATCAGCAAAGAGCAGTATATCAAGTAGGTGAGTAACGTTACTAATGTCATTTATGTAAAGCAGAAATAGAATAGGGCCTAATATTGAGCCTTGAGGAACTCCACAGCCTATAGGGGTAGAACACGACAGTGTATCGTTGAACTTAACATATTGTGATCTAGACGATAAATAACTTTTGAACCAGGAGTTTGTAGTTCCTCGGAAGCCGTAATGATCAAGCTTATACAGTAGAGGATAAAGGATGTTCTGTTCGTTCAAAAATGTGTACATTCTATTTGCCACTAGCTTCTCTAGTACTTTACTAAAACAGGGAAGTACAGATATAGGGCGATAATTTCCAAACAATTGTTTATCACCAGATTTGAATATTGGGGTTACAACGGCGGTCTTCATGCAATTAGGTACTTGGCTTTGTCGAAACGATCAGTTTGCTATATGGCATAATGGTTCACATAGGAGATTGGCAATTGGTTTGATGAGAGAAGTTCGTATACCATCAATACCAGCTGCACCATTTTTAAATTCCGCTATAATATTGTTTACTTCTTCAACTGAGCAATCTTCCAGAGAAATATTGTGCTGATACCTAGTAGTTAGAAATTCTTTGAAGTCTTTAGTTGTATCAGGAATATTTGATTCCAGATTAGAAGCAACAGTACTGAAATAATCATTGAAGCTATTAGCAATATCGACTGGATCGGTTATCTCTTGATCATTTATTTTGAATTTATCAGGTAAACTAGTTGTTTTTTTACGATTCATTAGCTCATTTAAAATTCTCCAAGTGCCTTTTATACTAGTATTATGCTGATTGAATTTATCTTCATAATATTTCCGCTTGGCTAGCTTTAGGGTATGATTTAATTTGTTTCTGTAATTGCGATACTGTTGGCTGAAGATTGGGTCTTTACTTTCAATATGTTGTCTGAATAGACGGGTTTTCTCTCTTATTGATTTCAGAATTGCGGAACTAATCCATGGCTTAATAATGTCATTTCTATTTTGAGTTTTTGTTACCAGTGGAAAACAGTCGTTATATATTTCACTAAACTTCGCAGAGAAAGTATCCGTAGCTTTATTGACTTCTTGTTCATTAAGAACATCATTCCAGTCTACATTTTCCAGCTTTTGTTTAAATCTGTCTTTTTGTTCCTTGTTTATTCTTCGAAATGTTATACTACTAGATTGTTTCTTTTTTGAAAATTGGCTATTGTTAATGTGAAAAACAGGGAAATGGTCTGTGACGTCAGACAGGAGTATTCCAGATAATAAACAATCTTCGTGGAAGCTCAAGAAAATGTTGTCAATTAAGGTTGCAGAATTAGATTTGACTCTGGTTGGTTTCGTTATTTTAGGAAGGAAATAATGCGATCTCATGATATCAAGGAAGTTTTGAGATGGGCCATGGCGGTCAGTTTTAAATAGGTCAATATTAAAGTCTCCCATAATTATGCAATTCTTTTTCTCAGGCTTGATGATTTCCAATAAAGATGTCATACCATTATTGAATAAGTCTACATTTTTCCCAGGTGGTCGATATATAACACCAATTATATAAGACATGGGACCATCCGTCATCTCCACAAACAGAGATTCATATTCACCATCGTCTTGGAGAAAAGATAAATCCTCTCTTACTGAGCATTCTGAGAATTTGTCATTGATATATAAGATTAGTCCTCCGCCTTTTCGTTTGACCCTTGAAGAAGTAAAAGGCCGATACCCAGGTATATCAAAAAGTTTTTCGGTGGATGTATCCAGCCAACTTTCAGAAATACCAATAGCTGAGAAGTTAAATTTTAAGTTATGAGTTAGGCCAATGATTTCAGAGAAGTGTTTTTGGCATTGAAGTGTATGACTGATATAGAATTTGCATCCGAAATAGCGTTGGTATTAATATGTGCATTAAATGAGTTTTCAATGTAATAATTTGACTGATGGCTATCAAGATCTCCCCAGTGAGATATTTCAGGAGAACAGTCATCGGTTAAGTATGTTGCAGCTTCAATATTATTTAGTTCTAGTGGATTGAACGCCATATCCTGAAAACCTTGAAGATATGATATATCATCATTAGATTCCTCGTTCGGTATAAAATTAATAACTATGTCATCCTCGTTATAAAAAGGCAACTGTAGCAAATCGGGATCGGCTGGTGGATTTAAAATGCTGATATTATCCATTTCTAAATAATTTAAGAATACAGTTTAGATATGTTCTGATAGATTTCAGAGCGGTTAATTGGGTATGAGGAAATGTATTGAGGAAAATACCTGTTGCAGGAGCCGACCATGGAAGGTAACAGAAAAACTTTTCGACAGACATTGTCTGTACGAGTTGAACAATAAAACACGAACAATACAACACGAACACGACAATTTTACATGTACATAAGAGTAAATATACAAAAATATGGAAACATGTACTTTCGTATTTTTTCCTGTATATGGCGAGATTCTGCTGGTGGACGTTTCGTCCCCGAGGCCCGCCCCCTGTACAGACCTTTTGGTCTTTGATATATGTTGGCATTTGTGGGAAGTTGATGCTTGGTCGACATCGGGCCTTACAGACTAGTCTTTTGTGTTAAATGCCGTCATTTACATCTGACGACGATACAGCTCACCAATCTCCAATGTACGAGTTGTCACAGCGAAACAGCTCACCAATTACCAGTATACGAGTTGTCAGAGCATTTCCATCATAGCTCTCTAGATTTGTATCTAATACCGCTTATGCCGGTGCTAGGGGCCGTGTGGTCATATCATCTAAGTTGCCACATGAACAGGTACAATAAAAGCGTACCTGAGATACAACACATATCACGAATCGTTAGATTCTTGGTATGTGCTTTAGAATAGGTTAACCAGAAGACTATTCTGTGAAGTCATGTGACGCAGTCAGTATGTCGGCACCTCTTCCCACTTCACTTATATGTGTTGTAATTAGTCAGAAGCAGACTAGAGTGTCGTCTGCTCTGCCGGAGATCACATTAACATGTCAGAGAAAATGACCAAGTGGGACATATATCCTAATATGACCGATATTATTCTTGGTGATATTGCAATCATGTGCACTATTGTTTGTGGTGTATATATATATATATATCTTTATACGAAAAAATTAACCAGCAAAATATGCCAGATTGAAAATTTCGAAGTTTATAAAGAAAAAATATCTAAAGTGAGATATTTTATCCCAACTGGAATATATATCCCAGTTAGTCCTTCTCCCGCACCTGAGTAATTAACCAAGTAGGCCTAAATCACGTGAGGGGAAAGGTACCACAGCTCCAGTGGACGAAACGTATTCACTATACTATTTGTGACTAACAATAGGGCAGATATTTGGAGCAAGGCGTGCCACCAAAGGGGAAATTTCATAATACGGCCCAGGTTAAAGGTATACACTAAATGTCAGCTTGGAGTGTCGTCAATTTCTTTGACTCGCGCCAGAACCCGCCCGTAAGAAGCGGGTTATCTTATGTTATGCAAATGAAAAATAGCGACAGGCGCACTCCCATTCAATAACCTTTTGCATTTACTTGCCTAAGTTACCCCATAAACTCAAAACTGTGCAATTCATTGTAACCTTTTTTACAGAATTTAGTACCGTGGTTTGTTAGCTCGCAATTCAGTACAAAGACCCAAGCGTATCATCACGAGTTACATCACACACAATCGAATACGCAGTAGTTATACTTTCAGCTGAAGTGACACAGATTTACAGTGAACGATCAAGTCCTTTGTGATGTTATTTTTGTAACACACCGAGTTGGCTGTTGGAACACATCGAGCTAGTTGACAAATAAAATAGTTCATTACCACACAGATTACATTGAGAGATCAAGTCCTTTGTGGTGTTATTTTTGTAACACACCGAGTGTAGTTTACAAATGCAATATTATAGAGTTATTTACTACACATTTACAGTGAAACGAAAGATCAAGTCCTTTGTGGGTGTTATTTTTGTAACACACCGAATGTAGTTGACAAATGCAATATTAAATATTATGAGCAAATAGAGTTCATTACCACACAGATTACAGTGAAAGATCAAATCCTCTGTGGTGTTATTTTTTGTAATGCACCGAGCTAGTTGATAAATGCAATATTAGCTATATGAGCAAATAAAGTTCATTACCGTTATTTTACTGGTATTTCATAGATGAACAGTTTGTAGATCACAGACTAAATTTTTGTAATACACCGAGCTAGTTGATAAATGCAATATTAAATATTATGAGCAAATAAAGTTCATTGTCGTTATTTTACTGGTATTTCATAGATGAACAATTTGTAAATCACAGATTGAATTTACATTGGTATTGACATCTCTGGGGATAAACACTTGTTAGTCAAAGTTTAGTTTTGTCAGAAGTTATTCTTAATTCTGACACGACGATTTACCTATCTGTTTACAGTAAACCTCCAGGGGGAACACTCATCAGGTCACCGGTATACTTTTACTGGTCGAGTGCCTTGACCATTTCCCCTCGGGCCCAGACCGGACTTCAAGTACAAGTTCTGCGCCCTGGGTTCTAATTCGAGTTTTGCACTTGGTGGTTTCACGAAGTTCGAACGCTATTTTCTCCATTTTAAATCGGATTGGCCTGAGCTGAGGGGGAAGATCTGTTTTGACGGATATTTTTTTACCACTCCCCGCAAGATTTCGTGTCGCCCCCAAAATGACATCTCTATCCCATGTCGTTGCAGTAGTTATTATGATACAAGGGGGTCGGATCTCCTTCTCGGTCAGTCCCGGGGGGTGGGGAAATCGGCGTGGCAAACGGTGACAAGCTACGAAAACAAAATTTTGCACAACATCTGGCTCCAATTTCATATCCTCCTGCAAGAATGTTCTCATTACGGCATAAGTGTCTTCACGCTGTGTCGCTTGCGGAATACCATAAATCCGTAGGTTGCGATTTCTGTCGTGAATTTCTAAGGCAGTTAATTGATCTTGAAGTGCTTTGATTTGGGTCTCGTACTCTGCCCTTAGTTTCGGTATGGCAATGTTTTTTATATCAGTTATTTCGTTCGACTGGAAATTCAGTGCCGTGGTGTGAGCTTCTACCGTGGTTTTCAACTCACCTAGACTTGTTTGTACATCTTTCACGTCGGCTCTAACTGCATCAATTTCTAGGCCCAGTCTCTCCTCAAAGCCGGCTAGTAAAGATTCCATATCCCCAGTATTTGCCATGATTTTTCCGACAGATCCAAGTTGTGTACTTTGCACGGGGCCACGTGTTGGAGTATGGCTGCTCGAAATTTCGACAGTTTCAGTTTTCTCGTCAGATTTTGCGTCTCCGCTTCGCAAAAAATATTTTGAAACGTCCTCAGGGTTGACTTTAACCTTTGTCGTCTTTTTGTTAACCTTTGGTTTCCCCTGGCTAGGCATTTATAGTACGGTATCCTATCCCCGACAGAGCAAACTACACTCAAGCTAGGAGCTCGTTCTCATACGTCCGCTCTGCTCCGCGGTCAGCTCAGCCGCTCAGTCACGCTTTGATTGTGGCTGTTCATATGAGTACCATGAGGATCTTGAAGTACATGGGTTCATACGGCCCCTAGCCCCGGGTTAAGCGGAATTAGACACAAGTTACGAAACGTAGCGCCATAGATCTTGCACGCTACGTTCGTATTTTGCTATCAGCATGCGATATGTATCGCCAAATTTGAGAAACTTTGAGTGGAGGCGCTTGGTGGAATAGCCCTGTTTATAAGTTTCTGCAACAATGTTTTGTGACGTTGATTAAAATCATCACATTTAACACAGGATCTAGCAAATGCTACTAAGCGAGATATGTATACGCCATATGCAGGTCCCACTGGAATATTACTATTCCAGAAAGGGATAGTTTACGATGTCGAAATTGTAATCATCTCTTTTGTCATAAAGTCGACGAGAGAGAATGCCCGCTTCATTTTTATAGAGATAGAGATCTAAATAAGATGTGCCTGTAGGGCTATCTGTAGTTTCCTTCAAATCCAGTGAACGTGGATATATATCCTTCACTGCGTCATTTATATAGCGATTATCCACAGCGAGAAGATCGTCTATATAGCGTTTGGTGAATGAGAAGGAACGGGCTTTGAATGGATCGGTTTTTGAAAGCGCCTGCATATAGTCATATTCATAAGAGAACAGATATAGGTCAGCCAACAGGGTGCACAATTAGTACCCATTGGAATACCTATATGCTGCTGATATATTGTGTTGCCAAATTTCACATAGATATTTTTAATGAGAAATTCAAGCAACTCTATAAACAAAGAAACATCCCATGAATGATATCTCTTGTATGTAGTCGAGCTACCAATGTCAAGGATGTTCTTCTGATACAACAAAGGCATATGTTTAATCTAACCTTGATAAAATTGTTAATCGCAGACCTGTGTTACATGTAAATCACAGTTTAATAATTTAGGCTACAATTTAATAATTCAAATCGATTTTAACAGAGAAACCAGGAATTTGATCGAATTGAATTAGGCTAATTATCACCAAAACAAATATCAGACAATATTACTGGCATTGAAAGAGTAATGTTAGGACTGTCCTGTTAGTAAAAATCGATGGCCAACATTGGCTAGTTACTATATAATTTGAACCGATAAGCATCAATAAGTCATTCTATTTCCTTGTACATTACATGTACATATAATATTGTACATGTGGTTCCTGACAGGAATTAATAATGATCATTCGGTTGTAACGTTACTTATAGATTTTATGGAAGTCAACCTTGTAATTCTAGCAATAAATAATTAAAATGATTAAAATGGCTGACAGGGTCGAGTTCCTGAACTGGTCATTCAAATTTTCCGCCATTAAGGTTTCGTGTAGGTCAGTCCTGTAATTCCACACATAGGGATAATATAAGAATTTTCAACATATAGCAGCACCAGGCTATCAAATATAATTTGAATAATTTAATTATACACACACTTCAGCTATAATTGAATAGATTTACATTCAGAATGACTACACTATTATGATTTCCTATATTCTGATATTCATGAACTTTTATGCAACTCTATGTAGCACCAATATTCAGTAAATGTTAGGTACTAGTTCATATACATGTAAATTGATAGTCAATAGTGAGAATCACAGTTAATTGATTGGTATCTGAATTTCACTGTGGTCTAATCCGTTCATCGGATTCATATAATGCAGGCATCAGACCACATGTGAAACCTCCTGTGGGTCCAGGAAGTTCAAAGACACCTAGAACCTCATGTATATCTATCGATCGAATATCTAGATCTGTTATAGTAGAGTTCACGAGCATGTTCATCATATTGAGAGTCCCTGTCACAGTATCGAGCACGGTTTTCTCCCCTGTACTGTTGTCGGTCACTGGTATAGCTATCATATTTATGTTGCTGGTTATTAAAGTGCTTTCGTGGTATGTCACTTCGTCGAGAGTACATGTGGTCCCTATTCCGATAGTTCCTGTGCTGGTTACCGATACCATTGTCCTGTTGTTTTCTTGGTAACCAGGCGTACATGTAGTTATTATTAGTATCCCGGCGCTGGTCCAGACTATTTCCACGGTATCGGTTGTTGTTTTGCGCTTGCACATGCCGGTCATGTGGATGCCTTTGATGTCGGTTAACATGTGCATTGCCACTCTGTGGGTGCACATTATCATTCACAATCCGATTTATCGCAGAGATCATGTTTGAGGCAAGCAGTTTTGTCCCTTTTTCCGATAGATGTAATCCATCTCCCTTGAACATGGCACTGTTAGTAATTATTCCCCGTGACGCCAGATTTTCATTGCTTATGAAATGTACATTCCCGTCTAGAAGGAAATTCTCCTCAATGAGGGAATTGACCATTTTCCTTCGAACATTCAACTTCCGGTTTCCCACAGGTGCAATTTGTGAGATAAAAATCTGTGTGTCTGGGAATTTTGATTGGACACGTTCAACGACCTTAATGAAGGCCTGTGCACACTCAGAGGAATCTTCATCCTTTCGCAAGTTATTTATTCCCGTATGGATAATCACAGTATCACCATTTATGGTTTCAGCCTCTCGCATAGATTCTTCGACACTCCCAATGGTGTAGGCTTTGGTACATTTCACAGGCATGCCAATGCTGGCTTCCAGTTTATCAGAACTGATGAACTTCGTAATAGAGCTCCCAATCAGTACTGTTTTAGGGGCGTTTGATCTTGAAATGGTTGGCCTACGCTTAACTGAGTTCACTGAAGTAGGCGGTTCACTCTGTGTGAGGTCGATATGAAGCTGTACCGGTGGTACCTCACTTTTATTTGCCAAAGGCGCATCAATGGATGGAGATACGCAAACTGTTTCGATGGTCAGATCTGGTGCTGCTAGGATACCAAACTTGGTAGGATTTGCAAAGTTGGTGCCTGTTTGTTTCACCACAGACGCAAAAGATTTTGCAGTTTTCTTAGGTTGAGTGAATTTTTCAGTATCATTTTCAGTGTTTTGGTCTACTCCATTTTTCATTTCTGCATGTAACAATCTACTCTCTCTTGATGTATGGAACTGATCACTCATGTTTTTCATGGAGTCTTTGATAGATTTCACAGAATTTGACAGTCTAGTTTGGAATTGGTCGCTCATATTTTTCATTGAGTCTTGAATAGATTTCACAGAGTTGGATAATTCACTAGTAGCGACAGACTGGTTATGGAGTTCCTGCTCTATGTTGGGTTTACCCTCCAGCAAACTACATTTATATCCCCTTTGGGTGGATAGGGATTTTTTCACCACATCCTCGATGCATGTCTGCAGTAGCATGGAGTGATGATTAACCAGTTGTGGGAACTGTTGTTGTTGTTGTTTGATAGCCAAGACTTCGTTCGCAATACTGGTTTGATTGATTGCCGTCTTATGCACGGACTCCGAAATGGTTTTACAGTTTTCGGCCAGTGTTTTTACAGCATCTTTGAGTGATTGAAGTTCTTCCACAATGTCCGACAGTTCATTTTGAGAGCTTGACTTGACTTTCCCTGTTTCATTCATTGCGTCAGCTTGTTTATGGAAAAAAGTTGAAAGTTCTAAGTCTTGTGGGGAACATGCTTCACAGTGGTATTCCCTGTTTTCGTCCGCTGTGTATTTTGACAGCGATGGGAAGTTTCGTACACGCATAGTGAATCCAAAGTGAACAAAGGTTACACTGAACCATCATTCCATCATCTTGAATGAGGCACTGCACACAGTCACGTTTGTTTTTTTTATCATTCTTATTGTTTGTTTCAATATGCCCCAGCGATGGTGTGTTTTTGTGAGTCTTGGGGCCAAGATCTGTATCACTTTTGCTTGACCTAGATTTCGCTTTACCATTCACTCGAGTTTCTACGAGTGCGCCATTTTGAATGGATTTCTGTTCCCAATCCTTGTTTTGCAGCACACCTAGGCCGCCCTGATCATATATCGTAAATTCATTACTTCCAGCGTTTTGCATGGCTTTTTTAGCATCAGAATAGGTTGTGAAACCTTTGTACACGCCACGGCTTGCTCCCACAACATGCACCTTACAGTGATCCCAGTTTGTGAATATGCCGCACGTCGGCCCACGCGCGACGGCGTAGAATTTTCTATTTCTCTGCGGCATGTTGGGGACAAATTAGCTCGTATTACTATACGTTCCAATGTTCACAGTCAGGTACGTCGTCTTGTATTCACATCAAATACGACAAAATAAACAGAACAGTCCTAAACATCACAAATATCCAGGATTTATCTGTGATGTATGTGACACGCAGTTTTTCCCAGTTACATGACGAGTACGAAGACCACAGATGGCTGCAATAGATACTGGTACAGTACGACGACAAAAGTTGCTTCTTCGCATCTTGAGAACACAGAGCCAAAATGTTGGCACGATGTATAATTTTCTAGTTTGCACAGACATATCATAGCTGTCAGTGAGATCGCTGAAGATAAAATGATCAAGATATTTGGCGTTGTCAACGTAATTCAGCTGTGAGACAGACAGTTTAACAGAGTGTGGTCTCAGGTCATTGCACTTTATTGGACGAAAACACATGTATAAGCATTTCTTAGTGATGAAGTAATATTATTGTCAGTCGCATAAATATCATATATATCAAGTGGATTCTAAAGGCCCTTGGCAGAGGGACTAATAAGGTATATTACATCCTAAATTGGACCGAGATATTTTGATGTCGATTTTATGTATGTAGACATTAAAGAACAGAGGAGACAGAATTTCTCCTTGGCGAACTCCATTTCCAGCAGAGAACCCTCCAAGAAGGCATACCCACATTCTGGTGGCCAAGATAGGCAAACGGACGCCATTGCCCACGTGACGTCAGGGCAAGGTTAGGCACTGAGTAATACTTTAACATTTGCTCTACTGCAAAACCCGGAAAATAATTAGCATTGTGGCTTTCAAAATATCCAAACAATTTTGAAGATATTATTGTCTCGGAGTTAAAGAGGCATTTGCAAACACAAATCATCGCATGTAAATGTCCGTGCATAAAATAATACAGCATTCCAATGTTAAGAAATGGTTCGCTGCCTAACCTCGGCGTGACGCCACATGGATCATGACATCTTGGGACTGTTCTATTAATATTTATGATTTATAATCTCCAATATTATCTCGCTTATTCTGTTTCGCACATGGTGTCAGGGCAGAATTATCGCTCCTAGAGATATTGCTGTAGGTATTGAAACATACCAATCTCAGAGATTTATCTGATTTGACACATTTCATGTGTACCACTGCTATTTCCTCTAATGTCTTTTGTTGTTTTCAAGGTACATACGGCCCAAGTTCTGTACAGAATTATTACTGTTTTATTATCAGAGGTGCCGGGACAAAAATGTTTGCTCATGATCTTTTGTAGGTATTGAAAAATAATATTCTCAATTCGATGTTATCGGATTTACATATTTCATCTGCTTTCTTAAACAGCGCTGTTCCTTATACTGTAGCCAAGTCGTCATTATTGTTGTCTCTCTTCTGTACTGGAGGTCCGTCGTTAACTGGAGCTAGGAATTCGTATAGGCACGGCTGATGAAGAGTATTCTTACCACTTTAATATTACTATGGATCTCAGCGATATTATTCTGATGTATGTCTCGCATCATGCCAGAATTGTTATACGAAAGACATACGAACAAGATCATGTGAGCATATGGCCACCTGTAGGTAGAATCCATATTCAGGGTTGAAACACGCCAGTAACGTGACTTTGTTATTGTGTCAAAACAGAAAATCTCAAATTGAAATTGGTGTTTTTCAATACCTACAGAACTCCAAAAGCGAGAATTCTGAATTCTGACACATATGATAAAACAGTATATAATGGACAAAATTCGGACCGTACGGACGTTGGTAACTACGGAAGACAGCGCTGAGTACTCATGAATTGTGTCAAAGCAGATGAATCTCGAATTTAGTTTGGTATTTTTCTATACATACGGAACTCCAGAAGCGAGAATTCTCTCCTGACACCTTTGATAAAAAAAACAAACAAAAAAAGTAATGATACTGTACAAAACATGCACCTTATCGACCTTGGAAACTGTGGAATACAAGCGTCTAGTCCGTCATTCAATATTCAGCCATCGCTCATTAAAGAATTTCCGCATCCATAATCCAATGGACTAATTCATATAATAACATTGGCGCTAAATTAAAAGGATAAATCATAATATACATAAAACTAAGCTGATTTCCTGCAAGACAGAAGCGGGCAACAGTATTCAATGATGCCAGCAAGACATCACGATGTTCCAAACATATCAAATCCGTATCGCTGATCATATTCTTAGTCCATATGATATAATTTGTAAAGTCGTTATCTAGAGTATGATTTATCTCAGTCACGCTTTGATTGTGCCTGTTCATATGAAAACTATGAGGATATTGAAATAGATAGGTTCCTACGGCCCCTAGCCTCTGGTTAAGCGGAATTAGACACAAGTTACGAAACGTACCCCCATAGATCTTGCACGCTAAACTCCTATTTTGCTATCAGCATGCGATATGTATTATCAAATATGAGAAAATTCGAGTGGACGCGCTTGATGATATAGCCCTTTTTTACAAGTTCATTAAAGACATTGAACGAAACAGCATACATATGAAATGGGGCAAACAGATAAATCTCGAATTGAGATTGATATATTTCAATACCTACAGAACTCCAGAAGCGAGAACTTTGTCTTGACACATTTGATAAAAAATAGTAATAATTCTGTACAGAACTTGGATCTTATGGATCTTGGAGACTACAGACGACATTAGAAGAAACAGCGCTATTAAACAGCGCTACAGGATTAATATCACTAGAAGCGATCAATCTGCCCTGACATCATCAACAGATCGTAATAATACTGTATAGCAGCACATATGTGCGAACAAGCGAGATCATAATATTGGAGATTATATATCATTAATATTAATTGATTAGGCTTGACCCTTGTTGAGAGTTATGCTTGGGATATACAGAAGATATCCTCTCAAAATATCTGAAACAACTGCTTTGATACTGGTACATGAATACATATAGTGATATCCTATACTCAGGCTGTTGTAGGGTCAGAACATATCTGGAGAGTGGTTTCCTGTGTGATATTAAACCCTACAAGTAGGATTTCAAGAACATACTGTTGATGTGACAATTTTAATGTTAATTTTAGAAGACCCCTTAAATAGTTTTGAAATTTTGAAGTGATGGGAAATCAGTGACCTGTAAAGAGTAATTTATAGAACACTGCATCTACAAGTCTTATTAAAAGTGGTAGATAACCAAGAACATACTGTGGGAAAACATGTAAATTGCAATAGTAATTATGAGATGACCCCCACCCACAACGATCATCAAGATAACCTTTGATAATGCTTTAAAATTAACAAGAGATAAAAGAAATCATTGAAATATACTCATTAAGTCATAAAATATTTCTATCAGGTATTGCTAAAGTCAATCTTAGATAAACAGTTAATAGACATTGAAAATGTATAATTTTGACAGATACTTCCTGTTCACATATTCTCTTCTCTATGGTAGTGAGAAACCTTATATAGCCTGTACATTTCATGCAATGATACACAGTGCCGATGGCAATAACTTGACACAATTATGTTAATTTCATTACATTGAATATCTTAGTAAAGAAACCATAATTGTGTATTTAGAAAATATTTTATTGGGAATTTGGAGAGGACCCCCGAGTGAAATCATGATTCAAGATAGCTTAACAAAGCTGTTTAATGGACAGAAAATTGCTACCTCAGTACTGTGCCTTGGTGTAAAATGAATAAAGTTATTAACACTGAAGCAAACCCACCCCCTTTCTTTTTTCGTGACGATAAAACTCGATATTGGTTCGTTTGGATGGATTTTTTACCTTACGGCAATATATTTCAAGATCACATCCGGTCTAATAAAATAGTATATTAAATAAGATTTCAAATGACATATGATGTGGTCGTGTGTACGGGGGGTGTATTTTACTCCTAAAATAAGGCGTTTTTTTTGCAAATCGCCTCTCGTCTAAGAAGAGCGATTTGTGGAGTCGCACTCCAATCGACGATGGTGCAATAGTTTAATATTCATGCTCAAGTCTGTGCGGCAGGGATGCCGGCTAGCTGCGATGTTCTCTGTTGCAACATTTCGTAAATAAACTGTCCAATTTTGGGGGATAGATGGTTAGGTGGGTTGATAAAAAAATAGAATTTTTCTTGATCTGTTAAATGTCTGAAGAAATGACAAGTGTTGTCGATTAACTTGTATAATATATCGCGCAGTTTTTTACAGCTGGGATACTGACAAAGGAAGTGGTATTCATCTTCCAGTTTTATTTAATATACCATCACAACGCACCATCTTTTGCCTCATCTATTTTTCTGTATCTCTCCGTTTCTATTTCAAGTGGGCGCATATTCTGAGCTTTGTTAAAGATTGTTTAAAATTTTGGTTTTTTACATATTGTAGATAACCAGCAATCGATTAGGATTGTTTCATATATTTATAATGCAGAAACTTCTCGGATTCTTCTAGTTTATTAATGTAGTATTCGATATATTTATCTTTCAGTTTATCTTTTGCTTGTTTTGATACGGGTTTGGATTTGGAATGGTGAGTTAGGTGTTCGTTATAGATGTTGTGTTTTTCTTTTATTAGAGAGACATAGCTATGCCATCCAATTCCATCAGTTTTTAGTGGTTTACTGCATGTGATTGCATCTTGAAGAATAGTTTGATCCATACTATTTTCAAGGTGTATCGTATGTTTGTGTAGGTATCTGTTATAAGTGGGAATCGACCAAGTTTTCGTTTACATGCAATGTTCACAGTATTCTTACTTACCTGAAGGTTTAATTTACAAAATTTAGTATGAACTTTTTCAAAAGGTTCGGAGTTGTTAAGATCATTCTTTTGCAGTTTATTTATTAGTTCTGTACCCCAGATTTCAGAGTTATACAAATGAATTGGTTTAATTAGTGCGCCAAATAGTTTGTTGTATAAATCGAGTGGTGGGTTGAGGCCGGAGAATGTTCTATGTAGTTTATATAGGGCTTTCAATGCCTTTTTCCAGATCGGTTTTGGCCTGTGAAAAGTTTTCATTTGCATTGAGGGTACACCCTAAGTATGTATAGTTTTCTGTAGAAGGTATTTCTGTAGAGTCAAAATAAAATGTTGTATTTATTTTTGTTTTCCTTTTTGGATTACCATACAATGA
The DNA here is from genome assembly GCA_036873755.1 of Hanleya hanleyi. Classification (NCBI taxonomy): domain Eukaryota; kingdom Metazoa; phylum Mollusca; class Polyplacophora; order Lepidopleurida; family Hanleyidae; genus Hanleya; species Hanleya hanleyi. The sequence continues at coordinate 91,090 of JAVTVY010024445.1, forward strand.
TTTACTGGGGTTGACCATCAAATGCCATTTATTACAATAATCATTTAAAATATTTAGGCAGTTTTGGAGGCCCCCAAGAGTTTCTGAGATTATCATAAAAGATGTGACAGTTGTTCATTTTCTAGTGTTATCGATGTGCATATATCTGAGGGGAATGCCAAATCATCTACAAAGAGATTGAACATAGTTGGACTGAGGTTATCCCCTTGTTTTACGCCATTATCTGATGTGAAGGAGTCTGTGAAGTCATTATTTATCTGCAAGGCTATGTTACTTTGATTGTACATGGATTTAGTTATGTTATAAAATTTTCCACCAATACCAAGTCTTCAGTATTTTAAGAAGGAGGAAAATCTAAGAAACAAATATCAGTTCGTGTGCATTTTTTAGCTATAGGCAATTAAAAATGAACTGATCCATGCTTCATTCGATAATCCAGAAAACAAAGACATTTATTATCTATTTCTTAATCTAGGAAAGGGAGATAACCTACTGGAAAAACATGGAAAATGGCCGCCAAAGTAAAAAATCACAAGCGGACTACCAATAACGGACGAGGGAACAGGCAAGTCAAACCCTATATGTGATACGTAATCATGCATACGATGGTTAGTGAAATAGTCCAGGATTGCATGCAGATTTTATTCCCAACGTCGTAAAGGCATTGCGAGGTGCATTGTGGCATTATGGGTTCAGACAGCATCTCTGAAGTCATAAGTTGCTACATTATGGGTTGACTGCTCTATTGTTGTTGCTTGCCGATGAGCCCCACACGGCACAGTATCAACTTCCAGAATAAATGCGTCAGATCCGTCTTTTATTGGGAAGCCGTCATCTATTAAGAGTGTCCAAGCCAAAGACCTGCTTCATTAATAACATTAGCAGCTAAATTAACATAACCGAAATATCAAAGTAAAATGGAGTTACTTGAAAGATTGAAGCGGTTTTCAATTATGCCGACAAGATGAATTGATATTCTGTTCATCAGATCCATATCACAATTCAATGCAATTCAGCTCCTACACGTGCCTGTCTCCGTGTAGCCGGAATAACCCATCTTCACATATCCAAAGGTGTGTCTTAAGTCAATGGTTAAGGTGTATATGCTGTATTCACCCTAATTATCAACATTTCAACAAATTGCCTGTGATTATTCCACATTTGACGATAAGAATATCATGACGTCATACCTAAATCATTGACATATATTGAGCGCTTCCCTCTTTGAAGAAACCAGCTTTTAGTTTGGCGCTAGTCTTTCGTGTGAACATGGTCTTCAGGGCTTCGTGTTTAGCGCGAGTGATAGCTCACCTGCACGCAAACACTCGCGTAAATTCATGTCACGAGAGTGATTTTAGCTCACGTAAACTGTCACATTTTATATTGTATTATATTGCAATCACTCGCCTGACTTTTAAATACCCTCTCCTAAATATTTTGACGTGAGCTATTTTTAGCTCGCGCACTAATTCTAAACACGAAGCCCTGGGTCTTCAAATTATGAAGGTGGAAATTCTACAATGGTTGGCGGCTGATTGCTGAATGTTGGACGAGATGCTTATACTCAATAATAAGTAGTTCTTTCCTCGATAATATTCATTGTTATAACGTACATATTGTTAAAATTTGCTGTTTTTGTGTCCCGGTGATATTTAACTGTTAATAAATTACATTATCATATATGACGTAATACTCACTGCTAATAATTTGATGTAAAGAACATTAGGGACCGATCAAAATTTATCGGAGGGGGAGGGGGGGGGTGGGACGGTGCATTGAAAAAATATAGCTAAACAAAAGTGCCAACTTCCCTCAAGTGATCTTTAATAAAGTTATTGCTCCCGCCCCCCTCTCGGAGTCCTAAAAAAAGTTTTGACCCGCCCCCAATGACGAGGCCTCCAAAAAAAACTTAAGACACCCCCCCCACCCCCCTGCAACTGAGAAGCAAATTCACAGAAGTCAATAATACCGGTACAGTTGTATACATTTAATGGTAAAAAACAGGAGGTTGTACGTTAATGATACATTAACTCATCATCCCTTTGAATATTAGTTAGTTTGGAGCCTTCCAGTAATACAAAGCATGGAAACGGCAGGTACATGTATTTGTATACTGGACATATCATAATAATGACAAAAAAATTCCACTTGAATCAATCCCACCATACTCAGAGTAACTGTGTGTAATGTGTTGGTTTCTAACTGTAATAAAGTGTGAACATGAACCATGCAAAGCACAGAGAACCCCTTGAACTTGGAGGTAGATGAAGAAACGTTTGATGGCAACAAGCAACTGGTGACAAATTGAAAGCTTATGCACATGCGATAAAAGTTGAGTTCTTCAATATATATGGTAGTAATAAGTTACCTAGTTTGACCACTATTTTGACCTAGTGACTCCCACCCTCCCCAAAAAGGTAATGAACAGATGTATGTAAGTGATATCTATAGGGGTCAAATAAGTGAGGCAAAACGTCAATGCTGATTTCATATAATGTTTTCATATATTGGATTCACAAATTTCAGTCATATCATACACCAGGGAACAGCTTTCCGGCGGGGTTCAAATATACTGACTAGATCGAGTACGGTATAACCTCAACCCAATTAACTGCAAAACAGCAAAAAAAAACCGCAATATACCCGGTAACAGAAACCTGCTTATCGTTATCTATCGACCATTCTCACGAACTGATCTGAACACATATCTCAAGCTATTCTTACATATATCAAACAAATCACGCAATTACAGTTAACATTGTTCTGTTGCTGTTGCTGTTGTACTAGAATTTGCTAAATTTGCATTAGTACCAAAATTTACCTCAATTACGCCGCATATCTTACATTAAAGTACGTCAGACTACTCAAAAGTTCTAGGTTTTCAGGCAAAACATTCTTACAAAACGAAATAGACCAAAATATATGTTTACCGTTTATGGTAGATCTCAAAACCTTCAAAGATTTCACACGGGAACTTCTGTGCTTTCGCACAAATTATTTTCATGTTCGCCACAACACTCGCCACAACACAATTTCAAACAGTCCGTGTAAAATATAGAACAGGAACCGAAAACGGACTAGCAATAACACAATGTGGGCAACTGAACTCCTCAACGTATTTCGTCCGTTACAAGAGGACAATACCCCCCCCCCCCCCAAATTGCCCCCCACACTCCATCAAGTTTAAGTTGGCAAAAAAGTAAGTACCCCCCCGATTGGACCAGTAAAAAAAATACGCACTCCCCTCCCGAATCACAAGAGAAACTTCTTGCCCCCCCCTCCCGAATTGCACCAGCCCCCCCCCCTCGATAAATTTGAACAGTCCCTTATGTCATTGAAAATTGTTGTGGAAGCCATCATACTTCTTTATAAGTTTATTTTTGGAGCATATTTCGAATTCGTGCTACTGTCGTATGAAAAAGATCTTTCGATTAATGGCATACATTGAGTAAACATCATCCATTGACTGAAATACTTTCTTTCATTCCCAGTTTGTACTTTTGCCATATATCAACCATATATCTTCATTGTAGCGTACTTTAAGCTCGTGACAAGATATATATTCACAAGATATCTAGAATTGTCCCCCTTAACTCTGTACTGACATTTTTGATGTGTTTCATGGTAATTAAATATGTCTATGTAACCGTAGTAAAAATAACTATACCATGCATATGTCTGCATTCTTGTGCATGACTTGATATTCTTACATATGTAATTTGGAGCGATACTTAAGAGGTGGAAAACTTGACGAGGTCTGGCGACTAAAAAGCACCCGTATGAATCTACAGGAAACCATCTCGCATTCAGGCCCGAGCATGCGGTGGATTCTCGGACGTAACCTTAGTATCTCAGCCGCGCTTTTCATTGCAGCTGTTCATGCGGAGACTATGAAGTATCTAGACGGCCTCTATCGTCGGCTTCAGCAGAATTAGATATACTAGCTCGGGAGCTGTGATGATAGATCAGCTCAAACAAGTAACTCATCTGTTGTTAATACAATCGATTTGTGAAAACTGAATTCCAAGCGTCTAATCCGTCATTCATAATTCAGCCGTCGTCCATCAGAGAATATCCGCGTCCATAATTCCATATTCCATATAACATTATTAGCACCAAATTCAAAAAGACCATCATAGTATACATAAACATAGGCTTGTTTCCTGCAAGAGAGAAGCGGTCAACAGTTTTCAATGATGCCGGCAAGACATCATGATGTTCCAAAAATATCAAATCCGTATCGCTGATCACTATTCTTAATCCATAATATTCGTTGTAAATTCGTCATCTAAAGAATGCTGTATCTCAGTCACGCTTTGATTGTGACTGTTCATCTGGGTACCATGTGGATCTTGAAGTACATGGGTTCATACGGCCCCTAGCCCCGGGTTAAGCGGAATTAGACACAAGTTACGAAACGTAGCGCCATAGATCTTGCACGCTACGCTCGTATTTTGCTATCAGCATGCGATATGTATCGCCAAATTTGAGAAACTTTGAGTGGAGGCGCTTGGTGGAATAGCCCTGTTTTATAAGTTTCTGCAACAATGTTTTGTGAAGTTGATTAAAATCGTCCCATTTAAAACAGGATCTAGCAAATGCTACTAAGCGAGATATGCATACGCCATAGGCAGGTTCCACTGGAGTATAAGTATGGTAATATTGTTGTTGGTGATTGGATTTATATGTTGAGTGATTGAGTGAGTGAATTAGGGTTTAGCGTCGCGTTCAGCATTATTTCAACCATATTGCGACGATCGATATAACTAACTGATATGATTAACTGGACATGTGTGACTAGCCATGTACAGGCATCATGTAGAGCAATTTAATCTCCCCTTTATTGCAGCAAATATGACAGAAAGATGTACAGATATATAAATAGAGGGTAATGTGCTGTAAGGTGTCTGCCTAGTGGAATCATAGGTGGGAAACATTGTTGCAGAAACTTATAAAACAGGGCTATTCCACCAAGCGCCTCCACTCAAAGTTTCTCAAATTTGGCGATACATATCGCATGCTGATAGCAAAATACAAACGTAGCGTGCAAGATCTATGGCG